>KE155757.1:25609-49550 GCA_000411075.1 Sisymbrium irio | reverse complement strand
CCGACTCGGGTCGGTGGGTCCATCACAAAACCGGTAAGTGGTTTCCTCTCCCTCTAATACTGCTTTCCTCCTACCGCTTGAGCCCGCTCCCAAGCTTGGACTCCAAATCTCGAAACCTCTACGAACAACAAGTATTAGCTTTCTCCCGACAAGAGATAACTATAGCAATACATCATATTGAACCACTCTACAAGAACGAAAACCACCTTACCCCACATTACTCTACCTCTACGAGCAACAAAAGAGCTTCCTCACTTGCTCCTCAAAGGGTTGAGTTGACAAGCGGAAGTACCTTGAAAATGGAGCAAAGGTTCACAGCTTCGGAAAAGGGGAAGAGTGTTGCTACTACGAAGCTCAATCAAGAAACAAGAAGGAAACGTATCATTGCACCTGACTTTGATAATGCTGAACTGATTAAGGAAAACAGTCTTATGCTTGTGGGCAGACTGACGAACCCGAAAGAACAAAGACTCTGGTCTGTCATTCCATACCTCCCAAAGAAATGGGCACTTAAAAGGAACGTGGTGGGCTCAGATCTGGGGGCCGACTGCTTCCAATTCCGATTCAAGCTAGAAGAGGACATGAAAGAGGTCTTAGCCAACAGACCTTACCACTTCAGCTACTGGATGATCATCCTGCAGCGCTGGGAGCCTATCATCTCCTCATCATTTCCGTCCCAAATCCCCTTCTGGATACAAATCAAGGGCTTACCTCTTCACTACTGGCATGGGAAGATGATCTACAACATTGGTCATGAGCTTGGCCATCTTGAAGACTATGAAATAACAAATACAACAGCAAAGATTCGGGTCTTAGTTGATGGATTTCAGCCTCTTACGACTGAAACTATCATTGAGTTCTCAACTGGAGAAGAAAGTATTATTACCTTAGAGTATGAAGACCTCGAGAACCACTGTTCAAACTGCCTGATGCTAACACACCAATTTGCCGACTGCCCCGAGCTTCAAAAACAACAAAGAGAGATTAGCCTAGGCAAACAACAGACAACAACTCAAAGCGTCACCAGGGAGGGAACATGTACCTCTACAGAGAAGCCAGCACAAACTACGGCTATCCCAACCCCAACTCTGCTCAAAGCTAGCCCACCAAAAGAAATCAAATTCCAGCAAATGCGAGATCGCCATGGCAAACCATTTGGAGAAAGGACCTCTACTAACCAAACACGGAGACAACCCATCTGGGCGGCTGAACATACGAAAACGGACTTCTCCTCCACGCCTAAAGATAGAAGAGAACCACACAAAAGAGCTCAAGAAAATTACTATCCAAGGAAGTACGAGCGCCTCAGAGAAGCGGCATACCCCCCCCAGAGACACCAGACCAGAATTTAGACGTCAACCCTAGCAGATATAGATGGAGAAAAAAGATAACCTCCATGGCTCAGTCAGAGAGAGAACAACCCTAACTGAGATCGCAGACGAGGAGAGACTTCATAGGAGATCTGCAAAAAATGGGGAACGATTCAAATCTCCTAATCCAGCATCAACAGAAGCAAACCCGGAGAACCAAGCAATAACACCCTTGGTCCCTCCTCCAAACCATCAAGCGTTGGAGCAGGTGATGGAAGAACTACATGAAGTTACACTGCAATACACAAACTGCGCTGATCCCAAAGAAAAGGAAGCTCGAATTCAAAGAGTCCTGCAAGGTGAAGTAGATAACTTAAAAGCGAAAACAGCAGCATCTATCCTAACAAAACAGCAGCTACGAAAACCTCTCATGCTAATGCTATCCTAACAAAACTACCAGAACCACCTTTGCTGAGTCGGGAAACACTAAAGGGTAATGTGAGAGACGATGGGACAAACATCTCTACTTCGATGCCGACGGCGCTACCTGTAATCACTTCGGAACCAATGGAAAACCAACTAGAGAGTCAAACTGAGACAACAAAGAAGAAGCGGGGACGACCAACCATACGAAAGCAAAGCAATAATCCTAAAAAGAGACTTACAGTAACGAAAAGCATAAAAGCATAAAGAAAGGACCACTGCTCAGAGGATCATCATCTAAACGGCAAGTGGCAGTAAGGGCAAAGGCCATACAAACTCGAAAATGAACAAGTGCTGAGCCACCACTGCCAACGATAGCTCAAGAAGCCCGAACTGAGTCGAGACCTAGTGGAACGGCGGAAAGACTTAGCCAAGCAAACATCCAGTCGACCTCAGAGACCCCACATATAACCATTATTCCAGCGATATCAAGGAGAAGGATGGATTTTCGTCCTCCATCCAACCCTCTTCTTTAACTGTAGCGTGCTGGAACTGCCAAGGTCTGGGGAACCCTTGGACAGTCCAACGTCTAAAGGACCTACACAAAACAGAGGGTCCAAATATTCTCTTTCTCTCAGAAACAGAGAATCAAAATGAGATGGTGCTCCAGAATCTTAAGTGGATGGATTATGAGAGAAATCACCTGATTCCCCCCGTGGACATAGAGCAGGAGGTTTAGCTCTGTTCTGGAATGCTGAATTGGACCTGGAAATCCTGCATTCCTGTCACAACTTTATAGACACTTCAATACGCTATGAAGGGAAACTCTTCTTCACGACATTCCTCTATGCAAACCCTGACAAAAGCGAACGACGAGAGTTATGGCAACAACTCAAAAACATTCAGGCAGCCAGAGAAGCCCCCTGGTTTATATCGGGAAACTTCAATGACATTCTTAATAACTCGGAGAAATCAGGAGGTAGTATCAGGTCTGAAAGCTCCTTCTTTGATTTTCGATTCTTTGTCTCCGAATGTGACCTCTATGACCTCCAGCACTCTGGCGACCCTCTCTCATGGAAAGGTAATCGATCAAGCTATGCGGTACGATGTAGACTTGATAGAGCTATGGTCAATAGCTATTGGGCTAAAAAACTATCCCACAGCCAGATGTGAATACTTGCGCTTTGAAGGATCAGACCACAAGCCACTCATAACACACCTGGAACCTACAAGGAAACGAGGCAAAGACGTATTTAGATATGATCGCAGACTTAAGAATAATAAGGAAGTCAAAGATCTAGTGGCAAAGACCTGGAAGGAAACCCGGAATGAAACAGTAGAGAGCCGTATATCAAGAGTTAGACGGGCTATCATTAACTGGCATAAGATGCAACAATGAAACAGCAAAGTAAAGTTGGAGGAAAACCGGAAAGCTCTGGATGAAGCTATGGCTAGTCCCCTCAACAACACAGATCTGATAGCAAAAATAAAATCGGCACTACAACAAGCTTATAAGGAAGAGGAAGAATTCTGGCGACAAAGATCTCGCTTGCTACGGTTAAGTTTGGGCGACAAGAATACAAGCTAGTTTCACGCTGTTGCACGAGGGAGAAAAGCTCAAAATAAGTTCTCAGTTATTGAAAAAAATGAGGGAACAGCCTTTTATGAAGAGGAACAAATCGCTATGGTTATCTCGGATTACTTCCAGAGTATGTTCACAGCAACTCAAGGAAATCAAAAACCAGTGATCGAAAAGGCTATTTCACCAAAGATTACCGATGAGATGAACAGGGAACTTACCTCCTTACCAATGCCGGAAGAAATAAGACAAGCGGTGTTCTCCTTACACCCAGACAAAGCCCCGGGGCCGGATGGGTTTTTAGCGAGTTTCTACCACACAAACTGGAGCTCAATAGGTCCTGAAATCACAACCGAAATCATCAGTTTCTTCCAATCTGGAATTCTACCAGCTAGGATCAATGAAACTCACGTGCGACTGATACCAAAACTGCACGGGCCGAGGAAAGTAGCAGACTATAGACCAATTGCTCTTTGCAATGTCTATTATAAAATCATTTCCAAATTGCTAACTAGAAGGCTGCAACCGGTATTACCACACCTGATTTCGGAGACCCAATCTGCCTTCTTCAAAGGAAGAGTCATAGCAGACAATGTACTGATTACTCATGAAATCCTACATTTCCTCAAGACCTCTGATGCACAAAAACGATATTCTATGGCAGTTAAAACTGATATGAGTAAGGCATACGACAGACTAGAATGGGACTTCATTCAACTGACTCTTGAATGATTTGGCTTCCATTCTAAGTGGATCCAATGGACGATGCAATGTATTACTTCGGTATCTTACTCATTTTTGATAAATGGGGCACCAAGGGGAGCAGTCTTACCTGTGAGAGGCCTTCGACAAGGGGATCCCCTATCACCATATGTGTTTATCCTCTGCAGCGAAGTCTTGTCGGGCCTCTGTAACTCAGCACACAAAAGAGGAAGATTAAAAGGAATAAAGGTTTTGCGACAAAGCCCTAGTGTGAATCACCTCCAATTTGCAGATGACACTATGTTCTTTTGTAGAGCAAATCACAAAGCTGCTAAGGAATTAACACAGATACTCACGGAGTATGAGGTGGCCTCCGGGCAGTGCATCAATAAGGAGAAATCATCCATTACTTTCTCCAGAAGGACCCCTAACTCCATCAAAGAAGAGATAAAAAATGAGATTCACATAACCAAGGAAGGTGGTATTGGCAAATACCTAGGACTTCCGGAACATTTCAGACGAAGGAAACAGGATCTATTCACCTCTATTGTAGATAAGATCCAACAAAGAGCATTTAGCTGGAAACAAAGCACTTGAACCCTGCAGGGAAGCTTATCATGCTCAAGAGCGTTCTCTCCGCCATACCATCTTATGCAATGACAACATTCAAACTACCGACCTCCCTGTGTAAACGCATTCAATCGGCGCTAACACGCTTCTGGTGGGATTCAAAGCCCGATAAACAAGGTATGGCATGGGTAGCATGGAAAACCTTGACACAGTTTAAAGCTGATGGAGGACTTGGATTTAGAGACATACATTGCTTTAATGATGCTTTCCTTGGGAAGCTAAGCTGGAGAATATTGCAAAACCCGGACAGTTTGCTTGGGAAGGTCCTCATGGGGATGTATGGGAATGGTGAATCGCTGCTAACATGCCCCCCCACCTTCAGGAATGTCACACGGGTGGCGCGGAATACTTTTAGGACGTGACCTCCTCAAAACACAAGTTGGGTGGGCAGTGGGAAATGGCAAAGACATCTCAGTTTGGGATGATGCCTGGCTTGACACTACAGAACGCCTGACCCCGATGGGTCCAGTCCCACATGAATTACAAGAGCTCAAAGTTGTGGACCTTCTTCTCCCAGACTCCACGACTTGGGATAAGCCAAAAATACAAGAGATTCTCCCTACATACGAGCAGACAATACTCAGTATCCGACCAAGCAAAACAGGGGCACCTGATAAAAGAATTTGGCTAAAGGAGAAATCTGGGGAATATACAACAAAATCAGGATACTATCTGGCCAGAGAAATCAAGGAACAACAAACCAACATGAACCCTGGACCTAACAGACAACCTAATATCAACTGGAGGAAAGATATTTGGAGTATACCAACAGCACCTAAGATCAAGATGTTCTTATGGAAAGCAGGACGGGGAGCCTTACCAGCCGGAACAAGAATGTTAGAGCGCCACATCCAAATGGACGCGGCATGTAAACGATGCGGAGAGCAAGAAAGTATCGCACATGTCCTCTTCCACTGCCCGTTTGCAATAAAAGTGTGTGACCTATGCCCAGCCACAGCTTATTTCAACTCGGAACAATATCAGACTTTTAAGGAAGGTTGGGATGTATGCAAAGCACTTACAAGTCTACCACCAATTGGAGTTGAAGAAGGGAATCTAGCGGCGTGGTTTGTCTGGACTCTATGGAAAACATGAAATAATCTCAGATTCCAAAAATAGAGATTTCTCTCCTGAGGACACAGCTGTTAAAGCATTGGTAGCAGCTCGTGAATGGACAATGGGAAAAAGTCAGGAACAGAGACTACCTGGAGTAGGGGTCCCTCGGACAACAAATACGATGCCAACCCCACCATCTACATACCGTTGTCGATCAGATGCTGCGTGGAGAAAAGAGACACTACAAGCCGGTTGCGGATGGGAGCTACTCTCTTCGACTACGGGACAAAGTTGGAAGGGATGCCACCAAACAGCAAATGTCAGGTCGGTGTTGATGGCGGAAGGACTAACTCTTCTAACAGCACTCGAGAACACTATCTCAAAGGAAATAACTAATCTGATCATGGAATCGGACTCCCAGCAACTGATTAAAGCTCTCAACCAGAATCAACAATTCTCAGAGCTTCATGGTATCATCTCAGATATCAGAAACCTATCCTGCAATTTCAATTTCTTAGTGTTTCGTCATATTAGCCGAGAGGCAAATATTGTAGCAGATTTATAGGCCAAGAAAGCCTTAAACTCTTGTGTACTCAGCCCATTTTAATTAATGAATGCAAACTTTTAGCCCAAAAAAAAATATATAAGGGGTTTGAAGCAAAAGCTTTTTTTCATAAGCATTAGGAACGGCTCTCACCCAAGGAAAAATTTATTACGCATTTTTTTGTTTGTCGGTATTATTTACACATGATCAAATACAAAGAAATGGAAGAGTTTATAAAGGAAGCATATACGAAAGAAAACAAAATAAAGAAGATTCTCTTTAAGGACGGAAATAACATCATCTTTTTCCAAAATCTTATGATTAAAATATCTTTCCAAAAAAAAAAATGAAGAGATTCTCTTAATGCAGTTGACATGCCACTGAAGAGATTACGTGTAACGTGTCCTAGTCAGTTAATCAAGCATACATATTTTCCAAAAAACAATGTAAATATTTTCTGAGTAGAGTAAATGCGTGAGAGAACATAGAGGAAATGAAGCGGAGAGTGTTGACTAGGGAGTGAGGCTAGTAAAATGATGTATCTGATCAGTGTCATATGCACATACATTATCATTTGTCATATATTCGTTTTTAAGGCGAGGGTGTTAACTAGGGAGGACGGCTGGTTTCATGCGTAGATTCTTTTGACTAATACAATTTACTTGCAGGTATCCTGATGATGTCTATGATCGTGTCTGGTATCCATTTTTTGACTCTCCATATAAGCAAATAACGACCACTCTCAATATAAACAACTCAGACTCATATAAGGTACCAAAAAGTGCACTCATGAGCGCCGCGACGCCTAAAAACGCCAGTGAGCCACTGAAAATCACCTGGAACCCCAAACCCTCTAATGCTGAAGTGTACTTGTACATTCACGTCGCGGAGATTGAAGCCCTCCAAGCCAATCAGACGAGGAAGTTCAACGTTATCTTTAAAGGAAATTTTAACCATACAGGTTTTAGTGCACCCAAGTTAGAGCTAAGTACATTATACACTGCTGGACCAGTGCAATGTGATTCAGATGGTTGCGATTTACAACTAGTAAAAACTCCGAATTCAACCCTTCCACCTCTGATCAACGCTATTGAGGTTTACACCGTTATTGAATTCCCACAAGTGGAAACAAGCCTAAGTGATGGTATACCTCTCGCCTTAAGTTTTCAATTATTACAAGAAAATAACTTATGTTAGTCTATATGATATTTTATTTTTACGTTCTCCATTATTTTATATTAGTTGTCGGTATTAAGAACATCAAATCTATTTATCGACTAAGTAAAATCAGTTGGCAAGGAGATCCATGTCTCCCTCAAGATTTTTCTTGGGAAAATCTTAGATGCAGTTACGCAGATGTATCTACTCCACCAAGAATCACTTCCTTGTAAGACATTCAAAAACATAGTCTCTAATTAAAATTAATGTAACTAAAAATTGTCTATATACTTTTGTGTTTTTGTATAATCAGGGATTTGTCGAAAAGTGGATTAACTGGGACCATTAACCCAATTTTCCAGAATCTGACGCAGTTACAAGAATTGTAAGTATCTTATTGATTTATTCAACCAACCATTACTATTTCAGAAAAAATATTTTAATTTTGTGTGTTTTCTGTATGCAACCGCAGGGACTTATCAAATAATAGCTTGACTGGACCAATACCTACCTTCCTTGCCAACATGAAATCGTTATCCTTAATGTAAGCTCTCTAGAAATTAAGCAGAATGAACATTTTGACAATGAGTTTGCGTTGGAATTTTGTGTGTATATATATTTACTTACAATGGTCATCGTTGTCTCAACAGAAACTTAATGGGCAACAATCTCAGCGGTTCAATTCCTCAAGCTCTTCTTGATAGAAAAAAAGAAGGACTTGTGTTGAAGTAAGATTCCTTTTTTTATTTTATTTTATTTACAGTTATGCTTTTATTAATCAAAATCGGTTCTACGTATTAAAAGGCTATTATAAGTAGTAAAAATGAATTGTTTTGCACATTTCCTATTTTTTTTGCTACAGGTCAATTTACCAATAATATTAATAACATATGGCATGTTCATTGACAACTTCAATACCTCAAATGTTTTTGCAGAATTGAAGGAAATCCAGGTTTGTGTACAGCTAGTTCATGCAAACCAAAGGAGAAATCTAAAGTCTTGCTGCCGGCTGTTGCGTCAGCTGCCTCTCTTCTTGTTATAGTGGTAGTTGTGGCTCTTATTTTTGTTTTCCGAAAGAAGAAAGTTCCATCCGGTAAGTCCCCAGCCATTGATCATTAGAAATATAGTAAAATCAATGGGTTTAGTTGGATAACCAACTTATTTACCGTATAGATGTACACGCTCCACCAAGTATGCCCATAGTGGATGTGAGGCATGCTAGTCAGTCAGGATCATCATTTCTTTCTAAAAAGATTAGGTTTACTTATATTGAGGTTCAAGAAATGACAAATAACTTGGAAAAGGCTCTCGGTGAAGGAGGGTTTGGAGTCGTTTATCATGGTTGTGTTAATGGTAATCAACAAGTGGCTGTTAAATTGTTATCTCAATCATCATCTCAAGGCTATAAACATTTCAAGGCAGAGGTAGTCTTTTTCCCCACGGATCTTTTATGGAAATCCAATGGTGTGTATATTGTACATGAGCATGAACTAATGGGTGATTGACTAGGTGGAACTGCTTATGAGAGTTCACCACATAAATTTGGTGAGTCTTGTTGGATATTGCGATGAAGGAGAAAACTTAGCCCTCATCTACGAGTACATGCCAAATGGAGACTTAAATCAACACTTGTCAGGTAATGGAACATAATTAGTCATTTAGAAAAATATTGAAAACTGACGTCTTAAGTTCACTTTGAAACAAAGAGCGTATCTTTTGCAATGTGGTATTTATGTTTGAATTATACAGGAAAGCGTAGGGGATTCATTCTGAGCTGGAAAAATAGACTAAGAATAGCTGTGGATGCAGCACTAGGTAAGCAAAGAGTTATTTCTTCAAATTTGAGACAATTACTTAGTTACCAATAGTGGCATTTAGTAGAATTGGTTTTCGTTTTTCGAGTGAATCAACAAGAAACCTCACGTTACAACTGGTTCATCCAAATTTTAAACCTCCAGTGTATGCAATGGGAACTAAACCTAAGGCACTCTATGAATTTACTTAAATCAATTATTCATTTGCTAAGAAATTGTTGAATATATTAATTTGTTATCAAGGATTGGAGTACTTACATACGGGATGCAAACCACCAATTGTTCATAGNTTATTTTTGTTTTCCGAAAGAAGAAAGTTCCATCCGGTAAGTCCCCAGCCATTGATCATTAGAAATATAGTAAAATCAATGGGTTTAGTTGGATAACCAACTTATTTACCGTATAGATGTACACGCTCCACCAAGTATGCCCATAGTGGATGTGAGGCATGCTAGTCAGTCAGGATCATCATTTCTTTCTAAAAAGATTAGGTTTACTTATATTGAGGTTCAAGAAATGACAAATAACTTGGAAAAGGCTCTCGGTGAAGGAGGGTTTGGAGTCGTTTATCATGGTTGTGTTAATGGTAATCAACAAGTGGCTGTTAAATTGTTATCTCAATCATCATCTCAAGGCTATAAACATTTCAAGGCAGAGGTAGTCTTTTTCCCCACGGATCTTTTATGGAAATCCAATGGTGTGTATATTGTACATGAGCATGAACTAATGGGTGATTGACTAGGTGGAACTGCTTATGAGAGTTCACCACATAAATTTGGTGAGTCTTGTTGGATATTGCGATGAAGGAGAAAACTTAGCCCTCATCTACGAGTACATGCCAAATGGAGACTTAAATCAACACTTGTCAGGTAATGGAACATAATTAGTCATTTAGAAAAATATTGAAAACTGACGTCTTAAGTTCACTTTGAAACAAAGAGCGTATCTTTTGCAATGTGGTATTTATGTTTGAATTATACAGGAAAGCGTAGGGGATTCATTCTGAGCTGGAAAAATAGACTAAGAATAGCTGTGGATGCAGCACTAGGTAAGCAAAGAGTTATTTCTTCAAATTTGAGACAATTACTTAGTTACCAATAGTGGCATTTAGTAGAATTGGTTTTCGTTTTTCGAGTGAATCAACAAGAAACCTCACGTTACAACTGGTTCATCCAAATTTTAAACCTCCAGTGTATGCAATGGGAACTAAACCTAAGGCACTCTATGAATTTACTTAAATCAATTATTCATTTGCTAAGAAATTGTTGAATATATTAATTTGTTATCAAGGATTGGAGTACTTACATACGGGATGCAAACCACCAATTGTTCATAGAGATATCAAAACTACGAACATACTCTTGGACCAAAACTTCCAAGCCAAACTAGCCGATTTTGGGCTTTCAAGATCTTTTGCCACCGGAAATGAAACACATGTGTCAACAGTTGTTGCTGGAACTCCTGGATATCTTGATCCTGAGTGAGTTTTATTTAACTTCATATGCAATAAAAAAATTCCGTTTGATACTAAATCATCTATGTCATTATTTGCAGGTATTATCAGACAAATTGGTTGACAGAAAAGAGTGATATATACAGTTTTGGAATTGTATTATTGGAGCTCATTACAAACCGTCCTATAATTCAACAATCCCGTGAAAAGCCTCACTTAGTAGATTGGGTCAGCTTTATGATAACAAATGGAGATATTACAAACATTATGGATCCACAGCTCCACCAAAACTCTGACATTGGTTCCGTCTGGAAGGCCATTGAAATAGCAATGTCATGTGTGAGTCCCTCTTCCACAGGAAGACCAAGTATGTCTCGCGTTGCTAATGATCTAAAAGAGTGTTTGATATCTGAAGAGTCGAGAATAGGAGAGAGTCGGGACATGGAATCAAAAAGTTCTATGGACTACAGCAGGGACATGTACACCGAGATGAGCCCTAAAGCTCGCTAACTCGCCAAATATATCTTGGAAAGTTTCCTTTTTTATGAATCTTCAAATTTGTATCTTCAAGAAAATGCTGTTTATGATCCATAAAGCTTTCACTAATAATTAACATGTAATATTAAAGCTGGACTATCTCCTGTTTGGTGTATACATGTTGACATTTATTTGATGAAATTGTACAAAGCATATGTTGAGTTTTAGTTTGTAGTATATTGGGAGTGTAGGACGTTACACTACAAGAAAACTTTCTGTGGCCCGATAACATTTTCTGAAAAGATTAGTCGTCAGAAAAATATCTACGATTTTCTGTCAATTTTTAGATAAAGGAACATTTTTGAAGTTATTTCCTCGAAATTTCTGACAAAGTCATATCCTCGATATTATCTCAAAAAATATTATCAGAATATTCCGATTAATTGGTTTTCTCGGCAGTTTCTCGATAACATTTGCCGGAATTTTCTTGGAAAGACATAATTTTCCGAGAAAAACGTATTCTCAATAGATCTTCAGAAACTTTCTAGAAAATTATTCTTGAATATATTCTCAGAAGATAACAATCAGGACCTTCGTCACAAATTCGTCGGTGTAATCTTGGAATCTGAAATGATGTTTCCCACCTAGATCTATTTTGAACTCTTGAAACTTCCGATTAAAATTTAAAGATTTGCGTTCCAAGAACAAAATGATAAACATGTTTTTCGGTACATAATTTTATATGAAGAACAAGTCACAATTACTTATCACTCTCACTTCATCTCTTCTCAATTGATTTTCAGATCGCTCCATTAAGAAGGTAACAATAACTTCATTCTTTTTTTCCGTTCTCTTATACTTGAATTTCTCTTTATATTAGTTATGTTTGACGGATGATTTTTAGTTTATTTGCTTTTACCATGAAAATTATTTGACCAGATGAATACGTTCTTAACAAATCAAGCAAGCAAAGTTTATTTGCAAATTTAAAAGCTTTGTCCAAATTCTGGAAAATTAGAGAAAGACAAAGAGAAATAGAGAGAATAATGTACATCGAGAATCTAAGATGTGTTTCGCAACTGAAACTCATCTTCTTCTTCACCTATTTCACTTTATCAATGCAATTAGGATCCAATGAAACCCAGAAACGAACGAAACCCAGAAACCAATCTATGGAGCAAGTTCAATATGAAAATTAATTATTTTTTTCTAAAACAAAAACTAGTTTCTCGGAAATGTTTTGGAAATGGCTTTGCCGGAAATCTATCACTAGATTCCTATGCCATTCCAACAACTTGATTCGTCGAAATACATCAAGATTCGTCGGTAATTTCCTAAAATTTTTTGACACCATTCCCTACAAGTTTTTGAGAACTATATCCCTCGGTAATTTTTAATAACTTTCCGACAAAGTTGTTTTAGCGAGAGCCAAATTCCAAAGGATGTTTCATCGTAAAATTATCGAAATAGCTAATTTCCGATGAGTCAGCGGTGAATTTGGTCATCGGTAACGAGCTCTCATTCTTGTAGTGTTATTAGGAACGTAGCATGATGACTTTAACCACAAGAAACCATATAAAACTAAAAACATTACATAATAATTGTGCATAGTCAACCAGCTTCTGGTTTAAGTACTAATACATTAACATCGTATCCTTCTTTATGGTTATAGTACTAATACATTACTTATGTCCATTTCTGTTGGTTGAGTCCAAATGATTTACGAAGAGTAATATAAGCCATTCACAATTCTAAGATATTTTCCAGACAGAACACGAAATTGCTATAATCTAAAGGTCACTTCAGAGTTCAGGCACAAACGTTCTCCTCAAAGCTCTCTTCCTTTCTTTCTCTATGGGAATCATGACGGGGTTGACGATGCCCCAAAATTCGATATGTATCTTGGTCCTGATATATGGACAACGGTAGATATAAAAATCTCTATAGGTTTCAAAAAAGAGGAGATCATACAGATACCAAAGTCAAACTCGTTGCCGATCTGTCTTGTTAAAACAAAAAAGACTACACCACTCATTTCAGCCTTGGAGCTAAGACCTTTAAGAAATGACACTTACATCACCCTTTTCGGTGATATTAAATTTTTCCCCTTTTTTCGAACAGGATTCATCAGTTTTGGATTGTAAATTTTACGAAGAGTTAGTGGACCTAATGGTAATGGTAGAGCAAACATGTTGGAGTTTTCTGTGTTCCAGATTCAAACCTTACTTTGCTATTGAAGAATGTTATTCTTTAAACTTTAATTTTCAAGAGTAACTTTCAGTCTAAGAAATATTGTAGGCTTTAGGTCTGGAACTTCCACGATCTTCAATTAAAATATTCAGTAACTGTTGAAATAAATCTAGATCTATTAAATTAGACCCAATAAAAAATATTTTGAAAACTCATAAATAGACTGAAAGGAGATATACTTGGAGAAGCATGATATACTGGATTTAAATTTCTATTATCTACTGCAAATGCATATCATATAATTGAAATGTTTGGATTCCAGAGAACTAATGCTATACTATGTTTTATATTTTATGAAGATTAAAACCAAGCTAAGATAAAATATAAATTATAGGGTTTTTGGTTGTCAAAGTAAAACATGAGAAAACATATATCAATCGGAAAGTAATTAAATCAAGTGTTAGATCACTGGTGATTCATATGATATTTAAAGATCATGAATCAAACATATATTCAGAGTATAATTAATTATATGTTTCGAACTCAAACATAAAAATATGTCTGATTCAATATCGTGACATTAATAACTTTATCTAATAACCTAGAATCTTAACTGTCGTTTGAACTTAGAATTCTAAATAAACATTAGGGATTTTTGATTTTTTAGTCCACATTGAAACACAATTTGTCTCACTACACTTTTTTTACTTTTAGTCTACTTTGCCATTTTTCAAAAAATAGAAATTCAAAATAAAAGTTTTTAAAATACAAAAAAATATGAAAATCATAGAATAGGAACCAAGCATTCACAAAAATATTTTTGTTTCCCATATTTCTTAAAAATCATAGTTAAATAATTTTTAAAAAAATTTGGTGTACCTAGGTAGAATGTATATTTTTCTTTTACCTTGACGTAGAATATGTATTCTGATAAAATCTCTGCGATATAGAATACGAAGAACGAATCTTATATCAGTACAACTAAATTATATATGTGCTTAGATAACGTTTTCTAACTTTATACTCTTTGTTGTAGGTAAAGTAGAATTTGTATTCTATTTATATCTCTTTCATACATGTTCGGTATACCACGTACGCTTTCATTTCTAACTATTGCTGTATCTTGTGCCAAAATTATAATATACCTTCTAATTATATCTGTATGATTTGCCTAGAGTAGAACACATGTGTGATTGTGTTCTACCTTTAAGTATTCGTCATACCTTTGATTATAACTCGTTTTCTTCCTTTAACTACTCGTCATATGTGAGATCACGACATGTTTTCTTCCTCATTCTACACGTTCCACCTGCGTATATGGTGCATTTTAGGTAAGTTGGTTAGAAAAATCAGAGAAAATCTCAGAAATTAGGAAGTTTGTGTTAAGTTAATATTCTGCATATCTACAAGTTTCTATCTAACGGTTATCATCAATTCCTTTCTATCATCGTCATTTCTACCTCTATCGTTATCATTCATTTCTTTCACTTCTTTCTTTTTCTCCAAAAATGGTACATATCATCATGCCGTGTGTGGAGATCTTCAGTCGCAAACGATTGGAACTTTGTTGTTGATGAAGCGAAACGAGCAATCTGATCGTGGATATTCTCTAAATGTGATGTCCATGTTCCCATTTTACTTATTAAAACTCGTGTGATCTTTTAGTTGTCGTGAATTTCGACTGAATTTATTTGGTCTTGTTTTGTTATGGAACTCTTTCATCGGTTTTATTTGCTGTCACCTATTTCTTGTAATTTCACAGCCATTAGTCTTCACATTGTTGAACATACTGCTCCCTAAACCCCATTGCATTGGCTCCATATAAGCTGTTTCATGTACCATCGGAGCATATAGACCATTTGCAAGTCAACAAAAAGAGATGAAACCATTAGAACATGAATAACCATCTCCAACTATTCACCAAAAACAACTTGTTCATCGACAAAAAACCAGAGCCACATACAATACTGAATCATTGAAACAGAATCACTCTACCTTTTACGAGATTACAGTTACGAAATAGAAGATCGAGCGTTAATACAATAAATATAACTCAAATATGTAACGTCCGTAAAAACATGCGAAGACAACAAGCATAACAGATTTTCAAAAATCCAAAGACCACATGAAAAAAGTAAACGCTAACCGCAAAAATACTATTCTTTATAAAATTTCCTTCAGAATCATGATAAGCAGATATATAACTCGAGAATCAAAACAGTATAACAGCTCAAAGCAAGCGATAACCACAGTCAAGCTATAACCACAGTCAAACTAGAGTTTAAGAATCTAAGCAACAGATACAAGAACGTACAATACTATAGAAACAGCATAAAAATCCTAACAAGACGAAGATCGTAAATCAATAGAGACAAGTTTTCTCACCTGCCAAGTAAGAATCTGATAGGAGCTTGCAGTTACGAAAATGGGAGCGCACCCGTTAGGGTTTTCATGTTTTTTTGTAGTTTCCTAGTTTTACCAATTTGCTCTTATGCGTTTTCGCTTTCTTTTTCTAATTGATAAAATAAAATCATATGATTATTTTAATTATTTTTTAAAACTTATGATTAAGAGAGGGTAAACATGAATTATCATGATTTAAAATATTAATTTTCCGATTAAATCTGAGAAAGGTATAATCGGACAAATTTGGTTTCAAAGTGGGTTAATTTTCCCAAATTCCCTAAACATTAAGAGAATGCTAGATTTGTTCACAATTTAATATCAATTTTTGTTGGCTAAAGAAAAATTGATCATCTAAATTCTTTCTACCAACCTATTACAATTTTGATGAATATACTAAACCTAGGATCAGAGATTAAGTGATTAATTTAATCAAAACATTAAGATTAACATTAGATGAAGACAATCGATTGATGCAGTCCTATTTGTGTTCAATTCATTGACTCATGAATCTCTTTGAAACTGTTAATCTAACAAAATTATTACTGAGACATAAAGAAATAAAACACAATAATAGATGAAGAAAAATCCAAGAATGAAATAGAAAATAGAAAATAAATAAAGAGGATTCAAATTTTTTCTCAATGTATTGTAGAAGTTTCTTCTCCCTAATTTTTCTTTTCAAAGTATTGTAGATGTTTCTTCTTTTCAAATCAAGAACAAAAAAACTCTAGAAAATTGTATGTCACTCCAAAAGCAAAGAAAAAGAACGATTATAAAAGTTACAGAATGCGGCTTCTTTTTATTGATATTCTTTTGATTAAAATTAGGCAAACTTGACTTTCCCCTTTTTCTCCATTCAAGCTGGAGCGGATGCTCTAACATGGACTGTGTCGGGAGCGAGTGATTCGCATGAAAATTTTGGCTTTTTTGCTCAATTTTATCTCATTTTTGTTCCAAATGCTCTAACAACTCCAAACCTCATCTAAATTTTATTTTTGACCTGAAATGATTCGATATAAACTAAAAGGATTCAATAAGGACTCCTGATAAAAAGTGTCAAAAATCTATCAAATCAAAGCACAAGACAACATGAATCCATGAATTGGGACTCAAACAAAATGGATGACACAGTTAATTTATATGGTGAAATCAATTATCAACGCCGAAGTGAACGGATGATTTATTCAAATGAGTAATAAAGTGCTTCGACTACTAAACCAACGAATATTTATTGAATTTTATTTTGGTAGATTCATTAATTTAGTAATCGAATCATAAAATAATTCAATAAGATTTTGAATTATAAAAATTAGGAATGGACATCCGCGCGATGTATGGATTTTGTTTATCGCGCATATTTTGTTAATTATTAATAATTTTTTGAATTATTTGTAGTGCTGTAGTTTTTCTATTGTTGTATTTGTGGAGAGAATGTTTTGCTATTATATAATAGATTAGAGATTATTCCATGTTATGCATGGATTGTATAATATTTTTTAGATTTTATTATTTTTCGTAATATTTTTTTTTCTGATATTTTATTAGTACATTTTCGTTAATTTTTTTAGATAGTTACTTATCACTTTTATACATAAAGATTCTTGTTGTTTTAGGAAATTTTAATTTTTAATTATTCTAAAATATAGATATAAATAATAACTTTTAATTAATATATATATATATATATTATAATATTTTACATAGTATTTTTATTAAATTTTAGTGGGCCAATACTGGATTTTTTTGGGATATCTTTACTTTATAAGGGGCTTTGTAATTATTGAATAAATTAAGATTTTTATGTAATATTAATGAATATTTTGTCAGTGTAAATATTGTTTTTTTTTAAACTTCAGTGCAAATATTGTTGGTGCTTGTTATTGCGTTAATAGCTTATTGTGGTTGCTTCGTTAGCATTTGTAGTTGCTTCGTTACTGTCCCATTCTATGTGTGGTTTTGAACAGGATACATGAGTCAATAGAACAAAGGAATCGACAGATTATCTCTGAGATAATTGTTTTTTCTAATTTCATTTATCTGGGTTTGTTTAACCACCTTATTACGGCTGTATTTATCAAAGAGAGTGTGCTGATCATCGGTCTCTATTCTTCATGCTCATACGTTGCAACTAACGGCACGCCAAACCAAAATTTCCGTTTTGCAGAGCATCAAGTCAAAAGTCCTCGTAGAGTAATGTTCAATGGAATATTATTAACACTGTTAGCTATATATATTTGTTAATTTTCAATTTTCCAGTAAATTAAATCTGATTATCTACTTCCGTTGATTATGCAAATATTAGATGGCGACCTTTGTATGCGGTTCATTTGTTTTTTTGTTACTTTCCTTTAATTTTTAAAGGTTCTTACTCCTGTTAATCAATCATGTTCAACCTTTATCTACTTTCAGGGTGAAAATGTCCATAACCAATGTCCCCCGGCTGCGGTTCATATGCTATAATCTGCGGTTGACGACTTCTCTTTATACACTTTTATCATTCCAGATGTTTATTTCCTCTGTGTTTACCGAGTTCAAGTACGTTATTTCTGATTCTTATTATTGAAGCAATGAGTTTAGACTACATGACATTTATGAAGTTTTTATAACATCTGAAAATTTTATGTTATTTATGTTATAAAATATGGGTTTGTATCTGATTAGTTGTTTGCATTTGTTTTGTATTTATTTAAAGAAAACATTCATTTTTAGTTACTCCAGTTATTCACAAACATTATTTTGGGACTTGATATATATATTTTGGTTATGTTGGGTACAGATATAGATTATTACTGGTGTCGGTCACAATACCACATGTTGTGTGCGATCAGTTTGTATTCCATATGGATCGTAACTTTATTGAATTCCAGCAATCTTTGCAGTTTCATTTACGCTCTTCACAACGTCAGTTTTAGTATGTAATGGTGAAGCTTTTTTTCCATGTTTCTTCTTTTTTTTTTTTTTTTGGGCAAGAGATTGCTTTTCATAGATATTACTCTCCAATAAGTTTCTTCTCTTTGTTGATTCTATGTTGTAATGTAGAATTTTTGCATACGCAAATAACATATCAGTCCATGTTAGGTTTTCGTTCACAAAGATGTCGACTTTCTCTATGAGCAAGAACCCACACAACAGCAAGCAACGATTTGAGAAAGAGAGTGGATGTTGAAAAGGATGAAGAAACAAAAGTATAAAGAAAGGAGATAAAATAAAACAGAAAAGAGAGAGCACATGTAATGACCCAGACCCACAGGTCCAAGAAAACTGACAACAAGATTTGATTCAATTATTTGTTCACTATTCTAAGTCTCAATAAACGTTGTCATTGTAGTGGAAAAGGTCTAATTCATACTTAAGGGGATTGAACTCACTAATAATGCAATTCACAATCTAATCTAAGTGCAATCATGCAAGATAATCAACACTAACAACCTAACAAGAAAATTTAAAAGAAGAACAATTTCAAATAGCAAAAGAAACAAGTGAAACAAGAAAAAACAGAGTAAAAGCTAAAACATAGCACATTGATCAAATTAAAGGCTTTAGACTCATGGGCTCAGGTCAATGATTAGGGAAGATCAGTCAATGATAGGGAATACTAAGCAAGACAAATGAGAAACAGTCCTAAGCTAAATGAATCATTTTGTAGACAAATTCACTCTCATGAACAAATCCTATGCTAATCAAGTTCTATTAATCAATTCTCATTGGATCAAAATAAGATTAACATGCATGAAGAACCATCCTTTAATACTAACTAAGCATCCTAACATCAATCATCATTGGTTAGCATGCAAAGCTCTCTAATGATTTGGTTCATAAATTTCATCAAACACTTTTGGTGCAATAAAAACCCTAAGATCTAGAAACAAAGATTTTGGCTTCATTCTAGCATTAAGATTAATCATAAGAGAAGGAAATGGATAAACAAGCTTAACAGACCCTAATCATCTCTCAAACTTCCCTAATCTACTTAACCCATGAATCTAAAAAGGAAACTACTCACTAATCATAGTCAAAACACTTAATCCCATGATAAAGATAAGCATAATCATTAGATTAAATGATTAAACAAAAGAAAAACGGGAAAACTGTCAAATAATACCCGAACTCTTCAAATTTGGCCAAAAAATACACAGTCTAATTTGCTAGCTAAATAATACTTGAACTGTTGACTTTTTAAAAAACCCATAAACTTATTTTAAGCTGGCCAAATTAACATACTGTCAACTTGAAGTATTGAAAAGCGTTAAATTAACTTTAAACTAAAAACAGTTAGTGCCTGGGGTCAAACTCGATAAGATGAACATGGGTCTAGGCCAATTACCATTGGGAGAGTTGCATTTCATTGTTACAACATTAAACTTAATTTTACTTAAATATAGTTAATGCGTCAGTATTATTAAATCCAAGTCACGAACCCTAATTCTCTCAATCCCCAATTCGATTTCTTTCCTCATTTCGATTAGCTTACAATTCTCAGAGATGGTGAAGACAAGGGGCGGAGGTTCAATTCGTGGGAGGAAGTCGCACGATGTCCCGGAGCAGCAGAGGTCACCAGATCTTAGGATTTCGAAGCACCGGCGTGAAGAGGAATCCGGTGGAGAGAATATACTGCGGAGGTCGCTGCGACTGCAAAAAACGATGGTAACAGAAGGAGCTATCGGTTCTTAAAAGGTGACGAGGCGAAGAAGTGGAGCAACGAAGAAGAGAATTTTGCTTGATTGTACAGAGAAGGAGATGGCAAAAAAATCAAAGAAGAAACAGGTTGGTGATGAATTATCCACAGAGAAGGAGATGGAAGAAGCTCTTGCTGATAATGAAGAGGAAAAAAATAGAGAGGGCCAGAGAGAAGAAGACTATCCTAGTGAAGATGATGCTAGAGATGTTGATGAAGTTGGAGAAGAAACCTGTGAGATGGATGAGGATAGTGTGGCATTGGCACTGTTATTTGGTGATGAAGCAAGGGAAGAAACCTGTGAGATGGACGAAGATAGTGGAGAGGATGTCTGTGATGACGATAACATTCCAGAACCTATATCATCAGATGAGGAAAACGAAGAGAATGGGTGGCTTGGTGAGGTTTATAGGGAAGACGTTGATCCAGAGGAACTTATGAAATTGGGGAACACGTTTTGTGATGCTGATGACTTCAAGCATGCTTATGTGAGGTACTCACTGAAAACAAGATATAACATCAAGTTTTACCGATCAGGAACTTATAGAATTGGAGCAAAATGTGCTGCTACACCGAAACTAAATCAATGTCCATGCCCCTGGAAGATTTATTGTTCATTCGAGAAGAGTAATATGAAACTGCAGATCAAGACGTACAGTAACATTCGCACTTGTGAGAAAACAGGTAAATCGTGATAATTGTTAATTATATGTCAGAATTTGTTGTTATTAAGTCAGATTTTGATGTTTATTTTGTTTTGTTATGTGGTATTTGTAAATATGGGATTCTAAGATGCTGAAAAGGTATGCTATTGCAAGCATTCATGCTGAGAGGCTTAGATTAGATTCGAAGATCACTGCAAAATATATGGCTTCAGATATAAGGCGAGAGTTTCACATGAATATCAGTGAAAATTTATGTAACAAAGCAAAGAACAAAGTGATGAATGAAAGGAAGAGAAGCCACGAACAACACTTTGACAGAATTTGGGATTATCAGGCTGAGGTCTTGAAGAAAAATCCAGGATCCACGTTTGACATTGAGACGATTCCAGGCCCTACCATAGGGCGCAAATAACGATTCTACCGTTTGTACATGTGTTTTGAATCACAGAAGTTGGCTTGGAAACGGACATGTAGGCCTGTTTTCGGATTAGATGGGGCGTTCTTGAAGTGGAATATAAAAGGGCAACTTCTGGCTGCTGTGGGGAGAGACGGAGACAATAAGATTGTTCCTATTGCTTGGGAAGTAGTGGAGATAGAAAATGAAACGAATTGGGACTGGTTCATTAAACATCTAGTTAAGGATTTGGACTTAGGATATTGCAAAGAGTTCACCATTTTGTCTGATAAACAAAAGGTAATACTCTTATTTTAAATATTTCATGAGTCACTTATTCTAATGTATATGCTGTATGAATATGTACGGATTGGTCAAAGCAATTCAAACAGTTCTCCCTGAGGCTGAGCATAGGCAATGTTGTAGACACATCTATGAAAACTGGAGGAAAGGCGACCAAGATTTGAAGTTACAAAAGATGTTTTGGTTCATTGCTCGGAGTTATACTGAAGGCATGTACAACTATAACATGGACGAACCGTTCAAATACAATCCTCATGCACATGCTTCTCTCATACGCACTCATCAAGAAACTTGGTCACGAGCTTATTTCAGGTTATGATCATTCTGTAATGATAATCTGAATAACCTTTGCGAGTCTTTCAATAGAACCATAAGAGAAGCTCGGAAGAAGAATTTTCTAGATCTCTTAGAGGACATTAGGCAACAGTGCATGACAAGAAATTACAAGAGGGCTAAGATAGCTAAACTTACCGTGAATTGGATAGAGTAGAGAAGAAGTCAAAAGAGTGTGAACTGTACTGGGCAGTTAGGGAAGATATTAAAGTTAGGTACAAGGAACACGGGTATGTTGTAAATTTGGAACATCGCACATGTGCGTGTAGAAGTTGGCAGATGAATGGTATTCCTTGTTTTCATGCAGCTAAAGTAATTCTTGCCATGTCGAAAAAACTCTCTGACTTTGTTGCTCCTTGTTATCTAAATACCAAATGGCAAGAGACTTATAGCTATGGGATTAAAACCGTGTAATGGGATCTTAGAGTGGTCTGTTACTGGTAGATTAGGTGTTCTTCCACCTCCTATTAGAAATGGGAATCCGGGTAGGCCTAAAAACCATGATAGGTTGAAGGGGGCAAATGAAACAGGGAATAAGGGGAAGAATGAATGCAAGCTAGACCGTTCGAATCGAGTGATGACTTGTTCCAACTTCAAAATTGAAGGCCACACTAAGACAACTTGTAAAAATGATTTTGTTCCTGCACCACCTAAGAAACAAGCAGGAAGACCTAAAAAAGATCAGGTAGTCTTTCGATCATCCTCCTTATCCTCTTGCGCTATTGGCATAATAAAATTTTTTAATGCTTTTACAGTGAGTGCCATTTCAGGAATCTCAAGGCTCCCAACATCAGTTTTCATTCACTCAATCATCTCCATGGGAAGTTCCAAATGCTCACAAGATCAGTCCTCACATGCAACAAACCAACAAGGGAACCAAGGTTCTCAGCACCAAAGCTCTCAGTCGGAACAAACGTCTCAGCATCGATCGACTCATAATAGTGGATGGGGGCGTTATTTTCTTTAAACTTAGAAGACTTTTGTGGACTTGATTTTCCTTATTGCTTGCGCTTGTTTGTTGCTTTTTGTGTTGTTTTTTTTGTCTTTTTTCTAAAACAAGATTCTGGATGTTGGTTTTGTGACAATGTTTGCATTTTCATGTTATAACAATCAGTTTCTTTTCATTATTGCTGATCCTTCTTAAGTATTTCATACTAAACAAACTTACAAATTGGAGAGAATGAAATGAAAAGACAGTGATTATCTTCTTTTTAACCCAAACGTTGATAAAACACAATGTTGATTTAGGGTAAGGGTTTTAATGAAACGATGAACAGATAACGTTTAAATTTAATTAGTTTTTACAATTATTTGAAGAAGTGTTACTATCTCAGTGGTGCTAAACCAAACCTTAGTTCCCCACCCACCTGAGTTCGAGCCAAGGTAACTACGTTTTTTAAAATTTTATGTTTTGTAAAAACGGCATCGTGTTAAGTAAACGGCTCATTAAACGCTGTAATTAACGCCTTCTAATACTTCCGTTAATCAAGTTGACGGTATGTTAATTTGGTCAAGTCAAAATAAGTTTCTGGGTTTTTAAAAAAGTCAACAACAGTTCAGGTATTATTTGGCTAGCAAATTAGTCTATGTATTTTTTAACCAAACTTAAAGAGTTTGGGTATTATTTGGCAGTTTTCCCAAAGAAAAACAAAGTTAACAAAAATCAAAAGGGAAGCTTTTCTTGATTAAAGAAGATTACCCAAAGGGTTTTAGGTTTAGATAATGGATAAAAGATGAGTCTCATAAATTAGGTTTAGCCTTTATATAGTAGTCTCCCAAAGAGACTAAGTAGGCCCCACATAAAAGGAAAAAACCTAAAAAGAAAAAGA
>KE155756.1:23520-41856 GCA_000411075.1 Sisymbrium irio | reverse complement strand
TATGATGATGAGGAAACAAGAGCGGGACGAGGAAAAGAAGAACAAGAAAGAAACATGTCCATGCTCGACACTTTAACTAGTGCAGCTAAGAAAGCTCTCTCGGGCAAACGAAAGATTGATGAATGCGAGAATCAACAAAACCCTAGCTACTACCTTCATGATCACGCAACTTCTTCTGCTTCTTCGAGTTTGTCATCCGTCGAGTCCAAGAGGCGTCGTGTGGTGTCCGACGAACCGATCAGAGCAGAGCCGATTAGAGAGATTAAGCCTCTGGTCAGGGAAAGAAACCGACCGGTCAGAAGAAAGGGGCCGGTCAAAAAAGAACCGGTCAAAAGAAAGGCGCCCGTCAAAAAAGAACCGGTCAGAATAGAGCCGGTGGTGACGCCAGAATGGGTGTTTGACCTGATGGGAGAAAAGAACGGTGTGGGTGAAGTGAAGCTGATCATTGCAAAGGCAATTACGGCCAGTGATCTCAATAGAGGCTTAGGACGTCTCTTGATGCCCTTTAACCAGATGGCGGACATGGACTTCTTGAACGAGGCAGAATCGAACAATATGGAGGCATATGTCCAAAAGAGACGTAAAAAAGGAGTTGATGTGATCTTGGTGGATTCCGAAGGTATACATTGGAAGCTTAACCTAAGGACATGGGGAATGAATACCAGTTTCAATTATGTCTTATGTACCGGTTGGAACAGAGTCGCCCTCCATTACAATCTTGTAGAAGAGGAGATTATTCGCATCTGGTCCTTCCACTCCCAAGATGGGAAGCTCTATTTTGCTTTCCTGCCTCCAGCTAGAGCTCCGGCTCAACCTCAAGCTCAAGATCCAACTCAGGATGTGGTTCTACCTCAAGCTCAAGATCCAACTCAGGCTGTGGCACTACCTCAAGCTCAAGATCCATATGATCAGACTATGGCTCTAGCTTTGGTTCCAGATGTAGCCACAATTTCATCTGCATCCATGGCTCTGGTTGTAACTAGAGATTCTAACGAGATATGTGTAGAGACACTCAGGAGAATGTATACCAATCCAACGGCAAGGAGAACTCATCGAGTTTGGGTTCAAGCTCCGACAAGAGATTCCGGCGACCTCGGCCAAAGCATACTCGAGGGTTTGGACCTAAATAGACCATTGCCTCAAGTGTGCATGGAGATGGTTCTTCTCGAGGCTGTACAAGAGACAGATAGGAGGACGTCACTAGTATCTGCCACAGAGAGTTCATTGGAATCCGTCACACAGAGTTCATTGGAATCTGACGCAGAGAGTTCATTGGAATCTGACGCAGAGAGTTCATTGGAATATGTCACAGAGACGATGACGCTGGACCTCGAGCTCCGGTTGTAATTAGAGATTCCTCGGAAATCCGCTTTGCTATGTGACTCAAATCTTTGTTTATTCTCGACCCTAGCTCTCTATTGCCTTGCCATGCAAGTAGTTTCTTTTTTCTTTTCTTTTTAGGTTTTTTCATCCATTGCTCTCGACTTCTCAAATGTTGGAGGTTTTTATTTTTAATTTTTTGTGTGCAAAGAGTGCTAATGTATGAATAGATGATAACGATATTTATTATTATTATTATTTTTCCAAACAGGTGTTCGTTTATGTCATTCAGTAAAGCTTTAAGCAAACAAGATCGGAATAAACCAATAAATTACGCAAGGAATATTAATCAAATTCAATTTAACAACGAACCAACACTTAATGGGTAACAAATAAATTATTGACTTCAGATGTAAATTATTGACTTATAAAAAAATTGGATAGTAAAAAGGTAAATTTAACTTTTAGTCAATTGGTAGCAGCGAGTGAGGCTATGATCCACGAGAAGAAGCCAAGCCTACTTCTGCTGAGCTTCTCTGACAAATATTCCAGAGGTCTCCTACTGTCAATTCTTGTAGAATGACCCTTTCGGTCACCTGAAAAGCTTACACTAGACAACATGCTTTCTAAGATCTTTTGAAATAGCGATGTAGTTTCAATGAGTTAGGATTCTAATAACCTGCTTGAGATTTAGCAGGGTTTGGAGGCCAAATGTGAAGTATGACATGAAGGGTCTTTTACACCTGGAGAAAGTTGATTGAGAGTATTATAGAACTGTTTTTGCATGAGAAATATATCAAAACAGAGAAGCGTACTTGTGAAATACAAGCCATTGAAGCATGATCTTTAGTACTGGATCCTCCAAACACACTGCATCCCCAATTCCATGTGGCTACACCAATTTTCTTCTCTTCATGATTGATAAACCATCTCTGCAAACATTCTACAACTTGGCTCGCGGATGCTGATGATGGAAGAGGATCCGCTTGAGTTATACATTAATGCAAGTATCCGGAAAGGCTTGTTCACCTCTCTACATATAGAAGAAACAAAATGATCAAATACTGAAAATCGCAAAACTGAATATATACCCAAGGAGGCCATCAGGTTTGCACCTTCTCATTCCTGGGCTAGGAATAGCATCTATAGCTATAACTCTCGTTAATTTTATGCCTCATGTAACTATCAAAATTTGCATTGTCTGTGTAATCACCCATATCAAATCTAATTATTTGTTTGTCTTGTGTCAGAAGGATTGCTCCAAGTCTCAGTCTAAATTCTGGTAAAATGTGTTTTGTTGAGTGAATGGATAGGCTAACTCTCCAGATCCTTCAAATATCCGTGAGGAATATACATTGGTGTAACTGTGTTATTGCTGACTTGCTCCTACATGGATAAAGAGTTTATAAGAGTTGGCTATTAGGTGAACAATGACTATGAAGATGAACAAGTTAGGGAAGAGCCTCCTACTAATGTTTTGATTGATAGAGCCCAAAGAAACATACTCACAGACAAACTTAGAGTAGTTAAGTTCCCTGTCAACTTTCATCCTGAAGACGAGCCCGCTTCTGCTGCTGATGAGCCTCCTCCTGCTAAACCGTTTGATGATTCTAATGTAAATGGAGAAGCTCTAGTGTTATCAGAGCAGCCACCAAAGCTCCAGGAGACATGATTCTAGTTTAACTCAAGCCTATGCAAGAAATGGCATAGGTCCGGATTCTTTGCTTCTGCTCCTCTGTTTTCAGCCTGATCGGTGAGTTTCTTTCAGGGCTTATGGAGTATACAGTCTAATAGTGTTATACAACTTCCTGATTTCGGTTTGGGAGTCTTGTTTAGAGATTAACTCATCATGTATCTCTCTGGCTATTAATATACAATGTGAGAATTTGGTTGAGCAAGGAACATGTTCTTGGCAAATGAATTCCTAGCGTAACAGCATTGATATATTCTTGGGAATTTTGATGATGTATTTAAAATTTCACATATTAAATTCAGAGAAAGTTTGGTGCAAACAACTTACAAATGGTGCTTGTAGTACAGTATTGAATATCAGCGTATACACGTACAAAGCTAATCATCAACAAGCACAAATTGTAATTTCAATATTTGAACCAAACTTTATTGGAAATGTTTTTTCTAGTAGAGTGGCGGATCATCAGAATTTCCTCCTGGATTTGGACCAGTCGGAGGTTTCACGTCATCATAACCACCACTAGGTGTCGAACCAGTAGGAGGTTTCACTTCATCGGAACCAGTAGGAGGTTGCACTTCATCCGAACCAGTAGGAGGTCCGCTGGGAGGAGTCGGATCAGTCGGAGGTTTCACATCATCTGGTGTTCCTATATTGGACGGTTGCGTTCCTGGTTTTTCTGTTTCTGGATTCGGTGGTTGGGTTCCTGGTTTTTCTGTTTCTGGATTCGGTGGTTGGGTTCCTGGTTTTTCTGTTTCTGGATTCGGTGGTTGCGTTCCTGGTTGCTGTGTCCAACCTGGTGGCATGCAGCCAGGTGGCCAGCCTGGTGGCATGGAACCAGGTGGTGGCGGACCAGATGGCCAGCCAGGTGGGCATCCCGGTGGCATGCAGCCTGGTGGTGGTGGACCAGGTGGCCAGCCCGGTGGCATGGAGCTTGGTGGTGGCGGACCTGGCGGCCAGGACCCTGGAGGTGGTCCGCATCCTGGTGGCGGTGGTCCGCATCCTGGTGGTCCGAACGGGGGGAAAGGTGGCCAGCGAGGCATGATGGTTTACGGATTTTCTTAATCCAAATCGAAATGATATATTACAACTCGTGGACACCTTTCGTTATAAATAAAGAAGATCATTAACGTGTGGGGTCAGTTAGGTACAAGGAGAAGAACAGTAAGGTTCGTTACTATGGAGGGGAGTAATAGCTAAAACGTGAAAAATGAGGTGTGCAATTTGGTTGAAGCACAAGTTTGGACTGTTCTGATACCCAACTGAAATAATGGAACTGAAACCGAGCTGAATTTTCATAAAGGATCTTAAGTTAGAAATCCAAAATTATCTGAGTTATCTAACATTTTATCCAAATTATTTGATATTTTATCCAAATTATCCAAAAATATAAAAACGAAACTTGGAATCGAACTGAATCTAAATTTTTTCTTTTTAATTTAATCGGTTTTAAATTTAATTATCCAAACGAACCAAACCAAAAACTAGAAAACCATACTAATATTGAACCAAAATTTATAAATACCCGAACGTTTCCTAAATTTCTATAACGAAATATTTAAAAACTGAACTGAAAAACCGGATGCCAACTCTTTGTGAAACGATTAAAAGTTGAAAGGCTAAAATTATTATATTCACATAATTTATGAAAGTTGCAACTCTAGTCGTTTTATTCTACATTGAACCTGTAGATAGTTGATTAGCTGTTACTGTATTTTTTTTCTTTCTAATATAAGCAACTATATTCGAAAATAGTATTTTTTATGCTGAAAATTAAAATGATAAGAAAAAAGTTTATATGGGGTTGATAATTTGTAGATTCTAATAAGATTTTTATTTCCAAAAACCATTTTTAGTTAATGGAGATTTTTGTTAAATAAAATTCTTGTTTTAGGGCAATTAGATTAATAAAAAGATAATTGGGTGAAATGTATATTTTCAAGACAAATTGAATTAAAAATCTCAAAAATGAAAATATTTAACCACCAGTTTCACTTAAAATGTTTTTTCGCACATGATTATATCCAGTTTTGATCAAAATTTTATCTATCTTTCTCCTCATTTAATATAGCCACGTCACACACTCTCTCTCTACCTCTCTTCCCTCATATATTTATCTACTTTATCACTATTTTCTTCGTGATGTCGTGACTTTCTCTTCCCTTCATCTTCATAAACCTTCTTCTCATGGAGAAAACACCGATAAATCTGAGTTAATCCCGAAGACTCGATTGATCGGTTTTCCAAACGAATTCCCTTACAATTTTAACTCTCTGTTTCTTCTTTAGTTTCACCTCTTTCAGTGACTCCAACAAGACGAAAGAGTGGCGACAAAGAAGATTTTTCAGTGGACTGACTCACCGACTCGCTTTTTTAACTCAGCTTGAATATCTGTGATATGAAATCAATTCGTATACCAATTTTCATGTTTTATGTTTTCTTCCACATCTAGCAGATTAATTAATGAATTATGAGTACGTTTGTATGTTTATTTCTTTACATTCATGATGTTTCATATACTATATGTTTAATTTTCATGATGTGTTTTCTTACACGTATAAAAAATTAAGTAGTGAACTACGATTATATATGTATGTTTATTTTTTATGTTCCTAATACTTCGTATTATACTACTAATTTAATGTTCATGTTATATGTGTTTTCTTTTACGTATAGCAAATAAATTAGTAATTTACGTCTATTTTTTGCATGTTTATTTGTTTATGTACATGCTTCTTCCAAAATATGAAAATAAGTTCATGTTGTGTGCTTTGTTTAATGTTTTTGTTGTAATATATACGAATAGAGCCGTAAAAAGATATAGATACACATATACTATCATCTGGCATTGATTTAATTATATGTAAATAACCAAAAATTGATAAGTCATGCATATTAAAAAAATTACTCATATATATATATAAGTATATATAACAATATTTTTATATTGCTCTGATGTTTAACGTCCATATATTAATAAGATGCTTATACACATTGGCTTTACCAGTATATGTTTTTGAATAACATGTTACAAAAATATGTTAATTGTAATTAAATATTTTATGTATGTATTATGATATGTGGTATATCAAGTTTACATGTAGATTGCAGTTTCTGATATTTATGTAAGGAAAATTAGATATGTATGTCAACATATATGAAAGTTAGTTTATCCAAAATTAAACTATGGAGAAGCATGCAAGAATATCATTAAAGTGCAGTACACTGTTTATTTATTTAAAATTACTTAGTCATTAATTCCACGATGTCACTTTCTTTGATTCGATAAAGTGAAAAACAATGAGCATCCCATTAATTACACCTGAAATTATCAATAAATTATTCCTCACCTTTGAATCATTTCTCCACTCGCAGCAACGTCAACAACACATCCACATAGTTGATCACATATTTGTTTTTAGTATTGTGATACTATTTTATTAAATATTTTTTTCTCTCTACTGAAAAACTAATTTACTCTACGCACATTGTTAATCCAACTAATTTTATGCACATTGTTGATCCAACTTATTTTACATTATTAAATGAACAACTAATTTAATGTTTATTATATTTCATGTTATTTTTTATGTTCCTAATACTTCGTATTATACTACTAATTTAATGTTCATTTTACATTATTATGAGTGTGGGGGAGAAAGTTTCTTTCTCTTGTTTTTCAGGGGTGTAAAAACTTTTGATGGACTCTTGTTGGTCCATTTCTGTTTAGTTTTGAACTCATCTGGATATTTTTATGTGATCAGTTTATTCAGGATGAACTTTGGTTTTAGATTTGTTTGCTTCGTATGCTTATCTCTTGTTGGTGGTTGCTCTGTTCTTATGATTCCGGTTTAATAGATGTTCGAGTATCAGAGACAGATAAAAAGAGAGAGATTGAAGATGCAAGCATTAGAACTGATGGATCGAGTGATCAGACGTAGTAACTTTGGAGTCATCAGGATGATGGGAGACGCAGAACCTGATGTCCAACGTGCACATGAAGGATTGCATGAAAATTTACCTGAAACATAAAATTGTGAGAGAATATTCAAGGAGATCCAAATTAGAAAATCTTGAGAGATTAACGAAGATTGTATGGGTTGGCTATTTAAGTGCTTATGATGAAAATGGTCAAATTAACATTTTGAGCCATAAGAAAGAGTTATTGTATTATGTGAGATTTCAATAAAATCTAACTAACATGAGAGTGTTGAAGTCCTTATGTTGAATTACAAGTAACTTAGACCTAGTTTAGGTATTGGTAGAACTATGATTTTCCTGATATCAATCTAGTGATTTATAGTTGTTTAAAATCATTATAAGTGTAATTAGTTTGATTAATTTATAATAAATCTAGTTTTCGGGAAATTTTCCTGTGTTCTTTTCTTTTCTTCACAAAACTTCTACTTTTACAGATGTAATTTTGGTGGATTCCGATGGTAAACATTGGAAGCTTAACCTAAGGACATGGGAAATTAAACCAGTTTCAATTACGTCTTATGAACCGGAAGCAGCAGCGTCACACTCCATTACAATCTTGAAGAAATTTATATTCTGATTCGGTCTCCTATGGTGGTTTAAACGAAAATCTTTATAAGGGTCACTCCAGATTTCTCTGAGGTTTTTAGAATATAGAGTTTCACACTATGAGTTCCATTAATTTAACTAATGTCACTTTTTTGGATAATCCTACGCCGTTTGTTAACCTTTTCCAGTTGGAGATTTCTTACGAATGCTTGGCCTCTCTCAACATAATTAAATAACGTCAAGACAGGTCTCTTCACCGTAAATTGTCTCCGGTACCTATAAAGTTGAATCACATGCTCTCTCTTGCGACACGAACACAGTGCACTAATCCCAAAGCATATCTTCGACTGGTGGGTTGCCTTATCTATCTAATACTTACAGGACCGGCACTGTGTTACTTGATATACATTCTATCCCACTTTATGCAAAGTCATCTCAAAGATCATTGGACAGCTGCTTTTCGTCTTGTTTGTTATCTCGCGGGTTGTCCAGCACAAGGGATTTTTCTGTTGTGCCGGTTCTGATTTACTCATCACGGCTTACTGTGATGGAGATTTGTGAGCTTGTCCAATTTACACGTTGATGGCATAGTGCATACTTTGTTCTTGTAGGCTTTTATGCTATTTCTTGAAAAACTAAAAAGCAGGACACAATATCTGTTAAACCAAATGGGTTTAGCTTCATCTTCAGTTAGTGATCATCAAGTCTCTTCATGCATCTGTTCGTACATGTCCGTACTATGGTGGGTTCCTTGATGATCAAGCTTCTCTTAGAGTGCTACTCAAGACATAAAAGTGTTATTCATTCATCTTTCAAGTCCATAAAGGAAGAAACCACGAAATTGCCTCCTCTCCAGCTATTTATAGCTGTTATGTTGCTTTAATAAAGTAGCTTTCACTTTTTACTTTTACTTTTCTCTTTTTGGCATATGCTTAGAATCTTTAGGAGCATATTCTCTTTGTTGTATTTCCTTTAAATATATGTAAACATTTGTAGATTAATCAAGCAATGAAATTCATTTCATTCTTCTTAATCTTTGTTCTCATTCTCTCTTCTCCATCTCTCACTCTCTCATTCTAAGAAACAATCCGCTGCTTATCTTGGTTAAACTCTGAATTCTTTCAATATTTATGTCTCCTGCTAAAGCCGAATATAGGTCGATGGTGTTTGCTATCCGTGAACTCAAGTTGCTAAAGGTGCTGCTAGAGGATTTTGGTATCACATATGATGTTCTAATGAAGCTGTTTTGTGATGGCAGACCTGCACTGCGATTCACATTGCCTCTATCCAGGCATTTCATGAACGCTTGAACATATCAAGCTAAATTGTCACTTCGGGCTTGATGATGTTCAAGACAAGCATATAACGATTTCTGCTATTGTCGGTTTGTCTCTTTGTCTCCTCCCGTATATGGCTCCTTCTCAAATTGAGAGTGTAGGATTTTAGTTCTCTCGATTGTTGTCATTGAAGTTTAGGTTCCATGTTGGTGTGGTTGGTGGGAGTTTCTTTGGATTTTGGTTTTTGGTCTCATGCTTTTTCTTTCGGAGGAGATAATAAGGCTGCTTTGTTGTGATCTTGGTCTCTGTGCCAGCCGACTTCGGGGAGAGAACTTGGTGGAGTGAGCTTATGATCTATACTTTGCTTGAGTGTGCAGTCCCACTTTAGTGTTGGTTGTTTGTGTGGTTTGATGAGCGTCGTTATTAGACTTTGAGGGCGGTCTTTGTTCAGCCTCTCTTTCACTACAAGAAAGAGTGCTCTTGGCCGAGAAAGAGTGTTGCCCGGATATTGACGGTTACGGGGGTTGCCGAGAAAGTTACCAGAAAAATAGGAACGTCGAAATTCGGGTCTCGCTAATGTGCCTTCGTCGGAAAATTAACGGAGTGTTCCGACGACGTTACTTGTCAGTATTGTTGTCGGCATTAATCATCGGAAAAAACCAACAGATTTCTGATGAACATGATCGTCGCAAAATCGTCAAAGTTATATGTCGAAAATTTGAAGGTAAAGATTGTCGGAATACTATCGGCAAATACCGACGGTGTACCGAGGTCGGAGAAGAAGGTTGGAGCCTCGGAGAATCATCGGTGATTTGTCACTTGTGATTATCGGAATGTGATCGGAGTGTAGCCAAAAAATATGCGACCAACAAAATAAGAAAGAAAAGTCTGAATTTGGTCGGAAAACTTTCTCGTTAGAAATGGCCAGTAGTGCTGAAATTCCGATAAAAAAGGACATCGGCCATTACTGAGACAACAGCGATAATAATAAGTGTGTTTTTGTTTTGTCAATACATAATGTAAATCAGAAAACATATATTTTAAATTCATATCGGTGGATTAATATTTGTTCTTTCATCAACAACAAACATCAACCGATATTGCATCGTTACAGCAGTCATTACAAAAATAGAAATTAGAAAAGGTACAAAGAGTCTAGATACAAATAGAGATGGAATAAAAGATGCCATATATCATACAATGTCCCCATATGAAAGAGATCTTATATTTTACATCAAAAAATGTTTGTGTTTCCAAACATTAACCGGACGTAGGCTCCTTACCTGATTGAGATGGAGGGACAATGTTAGGGTATTTTTCCTTCATAACATTGGTCCAAAAGACTGCATCCTTCACTTGAGAAGACATTTCTTCAATATGGCCGGTGGCTTCAACTAGTTTGAATTGTGTTTCGATGTATAAGGTTTTGAAATCTGGTGTTTCATTTCCTTGTATGAGAGGCCTTGCATCATCACAATCCATTTTACCATACCCAAAACGCCTCCCATTGTGCATTTGAACCTCCTAATCAAATAAGATAAAGCAAAGAGGAGTAATGTATCGGGTACTCTATATAAAGATACTAACACGATAAGTATAGGACATATGAATTGGGAGAGAATATATACTTACAGAGAGGTAAATTTGATTCTTTTCAGAGTGCTTAAGCTCATACTCATCACTCCCACCCCAAGTGTCCTGACCATTTGACATTTGAGTTAGTTTTGATCCCTCAAGTTGCCTGCACTTTCTTGTGATCTCCTCAGCCTTTTTGTCAACAAACACACCATCCCTCTTTCTTTTATGAGTCCTCTCCATGAAGGAGACCATGTTAGGAAGTTCCCCATTTAACTCATCACACTGAAAAGGAAAATAATTATGCAATGCGGTTAAAGCTACTATGGAGAAGACAGATAACAATATATCAAATGTTTTGGGTCATTTGAATGGTTCTCAAAATGAAAACATTACCATGTTTTCACGCATCCTGGTATAAGGACAAGAACCACAAGTGTGTTTAGAAATATCATATCCTCCTCTTGGGCTGTTCCGGTTGTTAGAGTTGATGATGCTTCTTCTCACATTCTTTTTTGTAGACCAATAGAGAATAAGTCCAGACCAGACAGTTTCTTTCATCCACGTTGGCTTGTCCTCTCCACTACGCCATATAACTTTCCAATCATACACTCTATCTAGCAAGCGAGATGCACATAACACATCAAATTCCTCACGGACAAGTGTGGTGTGGCTAATATCCCAGTTGAATTTTTGCTACAAATAAGATGTTGGAGTTGGATGGTTAAGTGTAAATAACTCTTAATTGTTAAGTAGGGTAATTAAAATTTAAGCACTATGTATACATTCTTACCACAAAAGCTTTGAACCATCTAACTTTTGTATCTCCGTGCAGTGAAGTCCAGTTGGGAGCAGCGTCTGAAAAATCATTCTCCATGATTTTCTTAACTGACCTGGTTATTCCTTTTGTATACTCAAACCTGTGTTTAAAGAAAGTCATTGAAAGGTGTGTGAAACTTATGGAAAAATATAACAAGAACAACAAAGGTAAAGTATACAGAGATGAATTCGTACCAGCCAGCACCATTTTCCCTGTTAGGATCGAGCTTGGGAAGGCTGCTCCGGCCAGGTGCTTGAAGCAACTCTGCTAAAGTCATAACTTGTGGAGGCATAACAGGGGGATTTGGAATGGGGTTAATCTGATTGGGGACATCGTCGATATCAAGTGGTTGGCTAGGTGACTGTGTTTCGTCATTCTAGCTAACCATTGCAGAGGTAGAACCTTGTTGTAAGAAACCAAGCCATGATCCAGGTTTTTTAAGAAGTGCCATACCTTGCAAAACGGGAAAATGTTATGTGTTAAACTTTTACCTTGTTAAAAATTAACTTAGTTAAGATATACCAGAAGTTTGGTGAAGGTGGAAAAGTAGCTTTTTTACCTTGTTACACGATTGAACTGTGGATGTTGAAAGGAAGGATGAGTAAATTAAAGGTAGGAGTAGTTATTTATAATTACATAATAGGTCACATATGCCATGAGAAGGATTAAAAAGATAGCAGATTGGGAAGCATAAAAACCCTGGCGCGAAATTGAAAATTGTTTCCCGCAATCTTACCTTCACTAGTGCCGAATCCTCTCGATCTTAGGAAGATTTGACCAATTTTCCGGTGCCCATCACCTACGAACCTATTTTAATCGTGGGCGACTTAATCCAAGTTCGAGTAGATCTGCGATGTGACAATCAGTTCCTACCTTTCCCTTACCGAGAAAAGCTTTGTTTAAAATCTGCAATTACAACTTATAGTTAAGAGTTCATGTAAAAGCAGAGCAAGAATAATTAGAAACTAACCAGAAAGCCAAAAAAATTTAAGTTTACCGACGAGAAGGCGATGATTTTTCGTTTAAAATGAACCAGAAGAAGAATGTTGTAATTTAAAATGAACAAAAAGAACATTTCGTTTTTAAAAAGAATCCTATAACGCAACGTTTTCTTATTAAATAAACTAGTTTAACAAATGAGTCATCCATCGTACACGTGTTATGATCTAAACGTGGAAAGAAAAAGCATACATCATCGTCATCTTCTCCATCGAAGACGATGAAGTTTTTGCAGTCCGAATAAAATAAACCACTGTCTCCTCTCAATTGAAGGTCTGAACTCTAACCCGTGTTACATAAATAAGCTTCCAAACGCCTTGCTGTAATTTATTCGTCTCTAATTTGGGCTTACTCCTGTAATCATTAACAGTTTGGCCTTATTCATGTACTCATTATTGCAGACGATGCCGATTAGCTACACCGAAAGCTCCTCAACTGAACCCGTTCCTCTCGGGTCTACAGTTGCTGACGAAGACTTTGGAATTCCGAAGTGGTGTTTTTGTGGTAGTCTGATGAACGTTGCAATTTCCCCAACATCAAAAACAGAGAGAGAAATTTTTGTTGTTGCCCAATGAGTGATGTAAGTTCATAGTATCTTTCTAAGCTCTTATGTTTAGAGAGAATAATGTTTACAATGTTTTAATGCGTTTGGTTAATAAAATATGAAAAGGAACCCGGTGAACACATATTAAAATGGTGGGATAATACTGTAGATGAGGAACTCTACTTACTCCAAACTGAGTTAAAACATAAAGCCGACAGACAGCCTGGTGGGTTGGACGCAATCAGGACAAGCTTAGAGGCGACGGTTGAGGAGGTATCTCGGCTCAAGGAAGATGGTGACTGGAAGCAAGTGGAGATAGAGGTCATGAAAGTTGGGAGATCTAACCGGGACTTCACATATATCTGGGAGATCTAACGGGACTTCACATTATCTTTTGTTTTCCCTTGAACATTCAACACTGTGTTGATGATATTGTCGAAAAAGTTCTTCTCGATATGCATAACATCCAAGTTATGCCTAAGTAGATGTGTTTCCCAATAAGGAAGATTCCAAAAAATGGTTTTTTGTGCCAATTATGATACTGCCCATAATCTTGAACTTTCTCATGTCCATTACCACCACATTTAACAGTGCTGTCAATGTCAAAATCCCTAAACTGCCCAAGTATCCAAGGACCATCAGACATCGAAGGTGGACCTTCCCGAACAACCCGATTTTTATGGAATAGCCGTCTATTCCTTCTATACGGGTAACGATGCGGCAAGAACCGGCGATGACAATCAAACCAAGTGGATTTCTTCCCATTCCGCAACTGGAAATCATCTGTACTATCTTGACAGTAAGGACATGAAAGTCTGCCATGTGTCGTCCAACCCGACAGCATCCCATATGCTGGAAAATCACTAATCGTCCACATCAAAACTGCTTTCATGTTGAAATTATTCTGCTTAGCTACATCATATGTCAGACTCCCCTCAAACCACAACAATTTCAGCTCATCAATCAAAGGTTGTAGGAACACATCTAGTAATCGTCGTGGATGATCTGGTCCGGGTACAAGTACTGTGAGGAAAAGAAATTCCCTTTTCATACAAAGCGCAGGGGGGATATTATACGGTGTCACAATAACTGGCCATAGGGAATATTTTCTCCCACTCTTTCCAAACGGGTTGAAACCATCGGTACATAATCCAAGATAAACATTACGCGATTCTTCTGCAAAAATAGGATACAAATGCTGAAAATGTTTCCATGCTTCCGCATCCGAAGGATGAGCAATATCTCCTGTGAATTCATGTTCTCCATGCCATCTCATGGCTGCTGCAGTTCTTTTAGATTGGTAAAGCCTCTTTAAACGGTATGTGATCGGCAAATACCACATTCTCTGGAAAGAAATTTTTATTTTCCCAACCAATTCTTGAAACCTTTCTTTGCCACAAAATCTGCACGCTTCCAACTGAGCATCCTCTTTCCAATATATCATGCAATTATCTCTGCAAACATCTATCATTTCATATGGTAAACCAAGGCCGGCGACCAATTTCTGAATAGCATAATATGAGCTGGGTGCTATATTATCTGACGGCATATACTCTTTTGGAAATTGCACAATTGCATCAACACAATCTTCAGGCAAATTCCATTCTGTTTTAATACTCATCAACTTAGTAGCAGCAGATAAAGCAGACTGACCTTGTGTGCAACCAGAATATATCGGATTTCTAGCAGTTTGTAACATCTCATAAAATCTCTTATCTTCCGGGCTCGGTTCCTCGCATACATTTTCATTATCAAACATTTCCATGAAACGCATCTATATCCCCAACAATATTATTTTCTTCTACATTCATAGACCTACCTTCCTCTCTAACATAAACATTTTCTACATCACCTATTTCTTCAAGATTAGCACGACTAGTGGTAAGCAATGTTCCAAAATCCTCGCTATGAGAAAACCAAATATAATACCCCGGGGTGAAACCTTTTAAAAACAAATGCTTATAAACCATTTTAATAGCTATGAATTTCTTATTATCACATTTGACACAAGGACAATTCATCTTACCTTGTTCCCGAGATATTTCTTGGTTCGTGGCTAATTGCATAAATCCATTGAGACCTTCCTTATATGCATCTCTGATTTCCCCAATTGCTTCGTCAAGGCGGTTGTACATCCAAGAACGAATTTTATAAATTTGATGAGACATTGCCCTTTCTTTCCGGCTCTATTGGACGGCAGATCTGCCGGCTGTTCTGCTCTTTTTTCCTGTCACGGCAGTGATGCTTCTCCCTGTCGATGCTTCTCTATCTCCAGCTCTCCCGTTACTCTCTGTTTCCAGTTTGCTTCAATTCTCTTTTATCTCCACGCAGGTCGTCCTTGTTTCATTTATTCTTCTAATTAATAATCTTCTGCATCAATAATGTCACCTTTTCCTCAAAGCGTCAAATGATTCTTCTTATTTTAAACGCCTTACGCCTTAAGTTTACAGACAAGAAATTTCATTTTGGTTTTCTTGCTCGTGTTTTCTGAGAACTCTTTTCCTTTATTTTTAAATATTTAGACACCCACCTTTTTTATTTGCAGATACTACCATTTAATAAACGGCATTCAATTCCTATCTGTTTTTTTTTTACATCAATGTTTTTTTCTTCTTCAAATGTAACATCTTCGTCAGAAACCGGTTGACCTCTGTTTCACCATTTTATATCGTCGATGTAAAAGTACATCCATCTTGACAGTCCTCAGATTATCCTTCTCATATTATGCCTATGATTTCCCGTTGAAATCAAGCGCAGTTTTCCCGACGATGTTACTTTCGTCATTATCCAATTTACCGACAACTTGTTTGTCTATTTTTTGCGACTATACACTGGTAATTTATACTAAAACGAATACCGACAACAAACCGAGAATATGTTCCCGGCATATTTCCAATAAGAAATTTTTGCCGCCTTTTTCTGACAATGCAACCACAACGAGCTCCGTTTCTCGGTACAACGTCAATACAGTATCGGAAAGGTTCCGACACATACCGTCGTCGCCATTTTTCATCGGCCCACATCACCTTTTCTTGTAGTGTTTCCCTCCTTAGAGTAAGATGCTTTGTGCGGGCTTCCTGATGAAATCGCTTTCGTTTAGCTTTATGTGCGTTTTTTTTTGCTTCTCTCCTTAGTCTTTTTGTGTCAATCCCTACTTGGTTTCTTTTTCTTCTTGAATTCTCGAGTAAAAAAAAAGTGCTTTATTGCTACTAATTGATATATGGTGCTGCAAATCAAATATATCGAGGATGTACTGATTGTTTATTACTTCCATGTTATTTATTTTTTTTTCTCATGAGACCAATATTTTAAGGTAGAACAAATTGTAACACTTAAGCTTCTCAATTTATAAGATATTAGTGTTTGTTCTGCGCTACGCGTGAATTTATGTAATTTATTTGATTTTAATAATTTTTCTTATTTATTTATTTTATATACTAATTTTTTTTGTCATTGGGCATTATTTTATTTTAAAAAATCATGAAATGTTTCAGTAATATCTTATTTATATATTATTTTGATAGTGAAAAATGATTGTTGAAAATAATAAATGTTTTAAAACTATATAAGTAAATGGCTAATTTGGCTTTAAGAAAAAAAAACCAACAAAAGGGCATTTTGCAGCTTATATATGATTTTGACTTGTTTTTTTGTGTGGAATTCCTGATAATATAATTTTAACGTTGAAGCTAAACTGAGTAGTAATATTCCTATAATATCATTTGGAATTATGTTTAAAAACTGTTTAATATGAAAATAGAATCTGAATTTTATATATTTTTATGCGTTTTACTACATTTGATTTTTATTGTTTTCTATATTTATAAACATATTCTTTTGCATACATGGGTGTTGCTTATTTTTTTTCTTTTAAAAAATACCCCTATAAATTTTGTTATATTTATTAATCAATATCTAATTCTGCAATATATATTTTCTCTTTTTATTGTCTTCTTAAATAGGAAATTTGGAAAACTACGTTCTATTGAAAACTATAACTCTTTTTATTTTTGGAAAATATACATATAATTGAATGACAAACTTATTTTATTTGAGTATTTAATAGTTTTTATATTTATTTTTTTTTAATTTTAATTATTAAAAACTAATTTTTAATTGATGTGGATTGTGCAATTTTTGGCTTTATTCTTTCTTATACTGTTTTTATTTTTGCATGTGGTTAATGTTTCTTTAAAAATGCTTACTGTTTTGTTTATATTTTCATACTTTAGATAGTTGTTAACATTTATGTAAATAGAGCCTTACGAAATTAAATTCTGTTAGTTAGTTTAAATGATAATATATAGGGATCTCTAAATATATCATTATTTTGAATAACGATAACATATTTATTAAAAGGTTAAAGAGTATCTAGTAGTTTTTCCTTTGTGTTGGTAGTTTGGTACTGTGAAACTTCTGTTAACTTTTATAAGGTTTTCAAAGTAGAATTTTTTCCTTTTTTTTTCTATAGACATCCTACTTTTTTTTTGCGCATTTAGCTTGTTTAGCGTACAAAAACGTTTATTTGATTTGAAGTAATTATTTTTCTTTGTAGGCAATAAAAGGTTTTTTCCGTTATTTTCCATTATCTGTTAGTAGAAGCAGAGGTAACAATTTTGTAATAAGTCAGAGATTGGTCTATATGAGTGCGTGTTTTGTTATAGTCTCGGGTAAAAAGTAAAACTATGTAGGCGTTGAAAATATATTTGTACCTAAATGTTATTAGGGGAAGTGGCGAACTGATGCATCTCATTTATATCTGAGTAGTAAAAGATCGAGTTAAGTATGAGCGTCTCTTGTTCATAGGATCGGTGAAGTCACTCCCAAAGAAAGCTAAAGTGTAGGATGCATGTAAATGTAGATTTGTTTAATACTAAAAGAAAATTTAAGAAGAAAGAAAACACATAATACGTATTCTTGAAACTGGGAACTCACATTTGATACAACTTTTGTTCTTTTTTTTTGGTATGATTTTATTGTCTTAAGTAATCATAGTCGCGAGGTTTCTTTCTTCTTTTAACCTTAAGACCGAGCAAAAGACACTCATGAAGAAAAATACCTTGAGATCATCACATAGCTTCTCAACATCATCACACTCACTTGAAACTACGTGAAGTACACAACAAAAGAACTGTTACAACATTTTAGGGTTTTTTGGGTCAACATTGTTTATTAAAACCAATGTTCCAGCAGTTTAATCAAACATCAGTCTAAATTATGAATTTTTTTCCTCATGGATCAGATCACTGGCAGTAGAGTAAACCAGGAGATGTCCACAGAAAATCCTTGCAAATGACGACTATGGCCTCGTCAAACACTGAATCGATTCAACCTCAATAAGAGACTGAACAAGTTTAAATATTTCACGGATCAGATTTCTGTGTATATGCACAACTAAATTAGTACATGATTACTTTCTTGTAATAAGCTAATAATATTGTTGTATGCATAGGTTAGAAAAATAAGAGAAGGAAGAAAAAGAAAAAGAAAAATTCTAACCAATATAAATTTTTAAAAAATTGAATCTTAAAAAGAAGAAGAATAACTCTTAACTAATATATGTATATGTATATTACAGCAACTC
>KE155755.1:108628-122057 GCA_000411075.1 Sisymbrium irio | reverse complement strand
TTTTCTAATCAAACTAAAAATAAGATCCATGAAAATATATAGTAGTTATTATAAGAAAAGAGATAATGTATTAACGTTTTTGGAAAAATAAAATAGTTATTAATACTAAAACCAAATAAAATCATTTCCAAATCTAGGAAAAATAAAATTTTGTAAGAGATAATATATAGAAAATAATTAAAAATTTATAGAGTAGAAAAATAAATAAATAAATAAATCTGTAAAATAATTTGGAAGGAAAACGTATTCCAGTTAAAAAAAAATTGAATAAAGTAAATATGATTGATCAAAAATGAGTAAGAGAAGAGAAGAAAAGTTTAAAAGGGAAACCAAAACATAAGACCCCACACAAAATCAATAAGGTATAAAACTATAGTTGGATGATATTGTGAAATAAATACGAAAAATTTAGTCACAAAATAAAATAAAATTCATTAATAAAAAAATCATATTCTATTATAAAAAATAAAAAATTGATGATAAAAGCAAATAAATAACATATAAACCAAATAAATAATATAATAGTAAATAGAAAAAACATTAAAAGCTTAAAATAGACATAGATACATATCAGAAGGAAAAAATGATATTATTATATATATAAATATACCATAAATAAAATAAAATTCTAAAATAACTAATATTTAGATATGAAAATTATATAATATATAAAATTAAATAAATAATAAATAAAAATCTGTGCGCGGTGAGGAGGCAAAACCACCCAAAAAAGAAACATAATCTATAGAAATACAATCGTAAATTTTGAAAACAAAAAACTTACATTAATTTAAAATAATAAACTAAATTAAACATAAATAAACACCTTTGAAGAAGAAATTAAAATTAACAAATTCAGAAAAAAATAGAAATAATAAGCTGGAGAAAAATTAATCACAGAAAACAAATATAAACACTATAAACAATAAAAGAATCATACAAAACCAACTAAAAAAATCATACATAATATAGAATTTGAAATTACATGTTTAACATATAAAAACAAATAAATAAAAGAAACCCTGCGGGCATGCGCGGGGTAATGCAGCTCTTCTAGTATCAAAAACCACACAGCCCACAAAATACAGAAACCCTAGAGACAAATTATTTGTCTATTCTGAGATTAAATCTTAACAGCACTAGTATCTCGATTTGATTCAGTTTGTATGCGTGTGGATACCGGTAGACGTTTAGAGTGCTCAAAAACCTCGGTTTGTTTTATTCTTTTTTCCGCTGCAAAATATTCAGGTATGTCTAAACCGTAGATCTAGATTTATTTAAGTATTTGCATGAGATTTTAATATATGAATTTATAAGTTATTTTATAAATCGTTTATAAATCGGTATGAATTCTTATAGTAGTATCAGAGACTACTTATCTACTACTGATTTTGAATCTGGATTGATTAATCTTAGGATGTTTAAATTTTGTGAAAATTTATGAAAACCTGTATGCTAATTTTGAATCGATTAAATTCAGAGTTTTATGACTTATGTCATCACCGTATATTTATTGTAATCAAAGCATGGTGATACATCATTATTATAATCTGATTATAAATTGCTGAACGTGTGTGTACGTAATTGGTATTGTATCTGCATGTTAAATTTGTGGTCATACATGAGGTGATGGTGGTGTTTGATTTGATTACTCCATCTCTCGTATAAATTAATAAGTATTTATATGACCTCGTGTTTATCAATATTCAATACCGCTTTTGATTATTCGGTAGTGTACCGCTTAACATCGTTGGTTAAGTTATTTTATTCTTGATTTTATTTAAATTTAATTCGATTAAATTTTAAATAATTATTTATTTTAATTATATTAAAATTAATCATTCATTTAAAATCCAATGATATATATAAGATATATATTAGTTAGATTTATTTTATATAAACTTTAAATATAAGTTAAAATTAGATTAAAATTAATTCTTTATTTAATATCAATTATTTTGATGTCTTTCCACTTATCAATTATCAATGTTTATTTCGTTGTATGAAGGGTTTGCTAAGTAAAATATCTACAATTACATGAGTGAGATAAATTGTAATGGTTATCATATGAATTAAGATTAGTTTACTTGACTAAGCTATCAAAATGATTTTGGGCTTAGAGGCATAGATTATATTTATCATGAGATGTATTTTAACAACCAAAAGTTATATTTGATATAATTAACAAGGTGTTGTTTACCTAAATAGCTGGATAATTGGGCGATAAGCCAAAACTCACTCATATTCTAGTGATATATAGATCTTAGATCATTAAATTCAATTTGAAGAAAAAATTGTTTTGAATATAATGTGAGTTCTCTTAAGTGTTAAGATTTCTCTTACCCTTGAACATTATATTAATATTTTCTATTCTTCCTTTCCAGAAATGTTAACTCCCCTCAGCTCCTTTCCATTGGAGTCTGTCCTTGAGATAGAAAAACTGAATGAATCAACTTTCTCGAATGGTATCGAAACTTGAGAATTGTTTTCAAACAGGAGAAGAAGGATTATGTCCTAGAAAAGATTCTTCCTGAAAGGGCAAACTGGATTGTGAATCTGAGCAAGTCTGACCCTATTCCTAAGTTCAAGCCTGATTCTTCTGAAGTTGATAAATGTCATTATTGTAATGGCACTGGGCATCGGAAAAGTAACTGCAAGAAAAACTTTGAAGATTGAAAAAGAAGAAGACTTTCGAGACTTCGTCTTCATGTATTTATGTTATAGAAGTAAATGTTACTACTTCTGGTTCTACTTCTTGGATATTGGATATCAATTGTGGTGCAAATATTTGTACGAATATGCAAGGGTTAGGCAACAGTAGAATTTTGGAGAAAGAACAAGTGGACCTACATGTGGGTAATGGAGAAAGAGTTGCTGAATTAGCTGTAGGAACAATTCATTTGTCTTTGCCTTCAGGCATGGTTTTGGAACTTAAATTGCTATTATGTTCGTGCTATAATCAGAAATATTATTTTTGTTCCTTGTTTGGATATGGAAGGATTTCAATTTTCGATCAAGAACAAGTGTGGTTCATTTGATCGTTGTGATATCTTTTATATTCTAAACCAAAATGTGCATGTCTATAACATCAGTTCCAAAAGATTCAAGTCAAATGACACGATCAGACTTTTCTTTAGCATTGTCTTTTAGGCCACATAAATGAGAAACGCAATCAAAAGCTTCATAGTAATGGACTTTTAAGCTCATTTGATTATGAATCATTTGAGAAATGTGAATCTTGTTTATTGAGAAAAATGACTAAGACTCCTTTTACTGGACACAATGAAAGAGGTAAGGACTTGTTGGAACTCATACATACATATGTGTGTGGACCAATGAGAATAAACGCTAGAGGAAACTATCAGTACTTCATCACATTTACTGATGACTTCAGTAGATATGGTTATGTTTATCTAATGAAACATAAATCTGAATATTTTGAAAAGTTTAAAGAATTTCAGAATGAAGTACAAAATCAGCTTGGCAAGACAATCAAATCCCTTCGATCTGATTAAGGTGGAGAATATTTGAGCCAAACTATCAATGATCATCTAAGAGAATGTGGAATTTTTTCACAGCTCACTCCTCCAGGAACACTACAATTTATGGTTCGATCTATGATGAGTCATGCAGATCTTCCTTTATCCTTTGGGGATATGCTCTAGAAACGTCTGTATTTATGCTGAACAGATGTCCATCAAAATCAATTGAAAATACACCATATAAGATGTGGATCAGAAAAGTTCCGAATTTGTCTTATCTGAAAATTTGGGGTTGTGTTGTTTATGTCAAACAAACGTTTACAGATAAGCTCGGACCCAAATATTATAAATGCTACTTTGTTGATTATCCTAAGGAAACCAAAGGTTACTACTTTTACAACCCTACTGAGAACAAAGTGTTTGTTGCTTGTAATGGTGCTTTTCTAGAAAAAGAGTTTCTTTCCAAGAAAAACATTTGGGAGTAAAGTATCTCTCGAAGAATTTCAAGAATCACAGGAGTATGTTTCTTCTTCTGAAGAAGAGCATCAGTTAGATCTACGAAGAGTCATAGAATCAACACCTGTGGAATCTGAGGTACGTAGGTACGTAAGTCCATAAGGACACACCACGAACCTGATAGATTTGGGGTTTGGGTTACGGATCATCATGAACTATTGATTATAGAGAGTGATGAATCTACGTCCTTTGAGGAAGCAATGATGGGCCCTGATTCCGAAAAGTGGCTGAAAGCCGCATAATCTGAAATGGACTCCATGTCAATAAAAAAAGTATGGACTTTGGTTGATTTACCTGATGGTGTCAAAGCCATTGAGTGTAAATGGGTTTTCAAGAAGAAAATAGACATGGATGGTAATATACAGATATGCAAAGCTAGATTGGTGGCAAAAGGTTACAAGCAAATTCATGGTGTAGACTATGATGAAACCTATTCCCCAGTTGGCAGTTGTAATGTTTAAGTCCATTCGGATTCTCCTAGCAACTGCTGCTTATTATGATTATGAGATTTGGGAGATGGATGTGAAAACAGCTTTCCTTAATGGAAATCTCGAAGAGGATGTGTACATGACATAACCGGAAGGTTTCACAGTCCTTGGAAGTGCTGGGAAAGTATGCAAGCTTCAACGTTCCATTTATGGTTTGAACCAAGCATCTCGGAGTTGGAATCTTCGTTTTGATAAGGAAATCAAAGAGTTTGATTTCATTAGAAACAAAGAAGAACCATGCGTTTACAATAAGACTAGTGGGAGCGCAGTTGTTTTCTTAGTATTGTATGTAGATGACATACTTCTCATGGGAAATGATATTCCAATGCTTAATTCTGTAAAGACTTGGATAGGAAGTTGTTTCTCAATGAAATACATGTGAGAAGCCACATACATTCTTGGAATAAGAATCTATAGAGATAGATTAACAAGCTTACTGTACTGTGTCAAGATACTTATATAAATAAGGTTTTGAGAAAGTTCCAAATGCATGGTTCCAAGAAGGGCTTTCTACCAATGTCTCATGGCATAAATTTCAGCAAGACTCAGTGTCTTTCGACACATGATGAGCGAGAACGCATGAGTAGAATCCCATATGCTTCTGCTATTGGTTCTATCATGTATGCCATGCTATGTACTCGTCCAAATGTTTCATTTCCTTTGAGCATGACGAGTAGATACCAATCTGATCCAGGTGAGAGTCACTGGATAGCAGTCAAGAACATCCTTAAGTATTTAAGAAATACTAAAGATAAGTTCTTGGTCTATGTTTTTATGATATGATGTTCATGTAATACATAATTTTGGTTATGTTTTAAATTAATGAAATTTGTTTCAGTTTTATTTGATTATTGGATGATTAGATAAAAGTTTCAAAATAATTTATATCACTTCATAGGTGATCAAGTATGTGACTTGATTATGAAACCCTATAAAGCTGAAATAAATTATTTATGTCCCTAGTAAAGGTTATTAAAGTGAGACATTAATAACTGAGAATGACTAGTTTGTGGCATGACTGATGACTAAGTTTCATGAAGTCATTTAATATGTTGTATTAAAGTGAATCACATATATATGTGTTAAAGAACACATGATTGGACTGACCCGCTATGATAACTCTACAAGATTGTTATATGAGTGTCATAAGAGTTTTTCATTACGAATATAGAGTGTAGTCCTTTGACCTGAGTTCGTCATGATTTCTTGCTGATGGGTTGGTTCACTTTAACTTTGTCAAACATCAGTCGTAAGAGGTGATTATAAAGGCATTGATTGGGTGTTCTATGAAGTTTGCAAGAAATATGGATTGAACAAGATGGGATTTTTCCCTCCTATATAACGGGAGATAGATATCTCTGGGCCTATCGAAGATTCGATACTCAAAAATGCATGGCTGTGCTCAAACGAGGTGAATGTCAGTCGTTTATTTTATCAGTATAAATCTGAGTTCGATAAACATGATCTAGCTTAATAAGTATGACACAGTTTCTTGCCTTATACTGAGATCGAGATACAAGTGACAAAGGGATTATGGAAATAGATGATTCCAGTACAAGTCGGAGATATTGGGAATGTCCTGAAACAATTGTACTTACTCTTGTTTAAGTTGTAAAGTCGAGGTTCGACAAATCGAATAATATTAGATGATTATAATGTTTTGCTAGAAGCCGCTTATAACCTATAGATTAAGAATCTATTACTAATAATATACAATCCTACAGTGCCACACACCTAAGCAAACTGAATTAGTTATATATTGGGTTTTTTGTACTAACTATATATATATATGTATGTGTGTGTGCATGAAATAAAAGTAAGACTAATAATTATCTCTTATTGTAAGAGTTAATTACGTGCACATATATATATATTGCTTGGGCTTAACCCAATAATTGATATGATTAGGTTACATGTTTATATAAAGTTAACGTAAGACATTAATTAACTTAGAGCATCTCCAACCCATTATTATTTTTTTCTCTATAATAGCATTTAGAGGTAAAAATGCTCCATCCCACCTCTATTTTTTCCTCTATAATAGAGATTGCTATTTTTTTCTCTATTTATAGAGGAAGAAATAGCATTCCTCTATTTTTTACTCTAAATTTAGAGATTTGCTATTATAGAGGAATACATTGGAGCAAATCTCACCTCTATTATAGAGTTACTCTATTTTAGAAGTAAAAATAGCAAAATACATTGGAGATAGTCTTAATATACCAAAAAACACACAGCTGAATAATACAAAAATCTTAGAGACAGATTTTTTGGCTATTCTGATATTAGATCTCAACGGCATTATCATCCCGATTTGATCCAGTTTGTGTGCATTTGGATATCGATAGAGGCACGACGTTTGAAGTGCTTAAAAATCTTGGTTTGTTTTATTCTTTTGTTCCATTGTAAAACATCTATTTATTTCAGAAATTCTAAATTTAAATTTATTTCAATATTTACATGTAGAAGATTTTGAATTAAGTTATTCTATAAAATTTTTATAAATCGGTATAAACTCTTACATGTACAAGGGTTATGCATGGTGCGGAACTTACACAAATGACTGGCATCACAAACGATTATTCTGACAATGACTGTTATGTCAAATTTATGTACGACTCGGATGAAGAGTGAGATGTTTTTGCCTTGGAGGAGGAAACCAATGCAGCAATGATGAATGTAGAGGAACTTGTAACAGAAGTGGTTATTCCACCACTTTTAAGTGGAGTTACTATACGTTTTGGTGGTTGTTCTACCCAATCGCTAACGCCACGATTTGCCGCTGGTGATAAAGGGAATGAGCATCTGGTTAGTAAAAGAGACAGTTCAGAAGATGATCCAAATGATTATCAAATTAGAATGGTCCCTCTCTCTTAACGTCACCTCCAACCGGAAGGATTATTTTGGAAATTTGAAATTGAAGATTAATTCCCCCACCATTCACCATGTATAGATCTATCTTCTGAAGATCGCCAAAACCATAAAAATCAAATTTTTTTACTAAAATAGAAAATTACATTTTTCATCAAAACCTCAGTTTATGTTTTAGTTAGAATTAAAATTAAAATAATTACATATAATAGTACAAATATGATTATATGAAAGTATATTTTAAATAGTTGTTTTATTTAAATAAATATAGACTTTACAATTAAATAAACAAAATGTTTATCCAAATGATTCATATCCAGACGAATCATTTAAATGAAACATTTGGATGGAATACTTGATGGAGATATCAAATAGAGAAAAGGACTGAAGACAAAGTAAATTTAGACTACGACACAATGAGAACAAATCTCTACACAAAAATGGGATAATATATATCTTGAAATGAGCAAACCAAAATTGTCCCATTTCCCAGAGCTACTAAGAGGAGCAAGTTGGAGAAGTCAGTAGTTAATGGACACATCGATCTATTCCCCCCATACTCTCCTACCCAAATACTGAAGACAATTTCATTACAACTGTTAGTATCTTAAAATTCTTTCATTTTTGATCAATACATAAGTCTTATGTGAACGACGTCCCAACAAGTTAAAAAACAAACAAATCTTGTTTGAACCTACGGAGCCATATACAGTTTTCTGGCCGCTAAGTTTTACAAGGGGAAAGCGGAGAGCCGCAAAGACAATCGTTGCCCGTGAACACGCTGGCAGGGAAGTTTGTAAGAGGAAGCTTTCCGCAAAGATAGTTGTGACTCAAGTTTAGCATTTCCAGTCTAGCCACGGACGCTGGAACCTTCCAAATACCAAGTTCTTTGAGAGATCAATGCTGCTGAGCGACTTGGTGAAGTTCAGCTCCTCTAAGTTGAATCGGAGTTTGTTCCCGGACGCTTTAAAGTCCCATAGAGCATCCATATGGTTCACGAACCTTGCTGGACTACCTGAGATCTCGTTTTCTGACAGATCAATGTAAGAAACAGATTGGTTAATCTTTAGCTTCCAGTCGTCTAGGTTCATCTTGATCCCACATTTAGCCAGCTTCAAACTATGGATGAGCTTCGACGAAGTCACCCACGTCGGAATCGTTTTCAGTTGAAATTTGTTGTACGACAGATCCAGAAAGGTGATGAAGCCATCATTGGCGAACTTAAGGGCAGGAAATGGACCTGTAAGAAGATTGCGAGAGATATTGAAATCATAAATGCTGGTGAGATTGGTGAAACCCATCGGAACGACCCCTGTGAATTGATTGCTCGAAAGATCCAAAACGGAGAGTTTCTTGAATCTTGATAAATAGTTTGGGACCGTCCCTGTGAGACTGTTCTGGCTCACATCGAGGGACTGGAGAGTTGGTGCAAGTGAGGCAATGGACGGAGGAAGTTTCCCCACGAATCTGTTCCCTGAGAGGGCGAGATCTCTGAGGCTAGTGAAGGATTTGAAAATATCTGGGATGGTGCCAGAGAGGCGGTTGCCGGTTATTCTGAGCGAAGTTAAATTGGGTAGCGAAGTCGGGATCGGACCGGTGAACAGATTGTTCACTAGAGTGAGCTCTTCCAACTTGCTTAGTGCGGCCATGTTTACCGGAAGTGGACCAGAGAGACGAGTGTGTCTAATGTCAATGATCTTTAACTTCGGTAATTTAAAAAGGAACTGGGGAAAAGAACCAGTGACCTTTCCAAGATCGGTAAAGAAAACCGTCTCGAGATGCTGAAGTTTGGCCAGAGACGGCGAGATAGTTCCTGAGAAATTGCCTTTCATGTCCCCAACGGAGCTAGATCCGAATACGGACAGTTCGGCGACGCGGTCGTTGATGCAGTTGATCCCAGGCCAGGAGCAGCAGGCAGAACCTTTCTCCCAGTTGCTGAGAATGCCCAAAGAATCTCGTGTTATACCCGCTTTGAAAGCTAAAAGACCCGCCTCGTCATCAGGGTGACAGGTGAACGCTCCGGTCAAACTTAAGCAACGGAGAACGATAATGACTGCGAAGATGAAGATAGTGAAGGAGGAAGAGTTCATGGTGTTGTTTTGGTGATGTTCAGAGAAGCAACTCGTACCTATAAATATAGCAAAGTTTAAGATCGATTTCTTTTTTTTTTAATACTCTTTTTCTTTTTCAGCATTATTGTTTTCGAGGGAACTGCATTTTCTCTTCCGCCTTTTTTTCAATTATTTCTTTTCAAGACTATTTTTTATATTACAAAATCCTGATTCAAAAGAGAAAGTAGACGGATTTTGACCAAACCATTTTTGCGTGTGGCAATTGATGTGAGTCTTATTATAATCATTGTAGACTCCCACGATTTGCTTGACAAACACTCCTCAACGAATCACACGTGTTTTTTTCTTTTTCTTTCAGTTTTCTAATGATTAAATCTGAACACACGCTATATGAAATCTTTGTGAATATCTTAGCAAAGCAAAGATATGAGATATATGCTTGATCAAAGCGTTAAAGATATAATCTTTCTTGCCTTCATATGCTTGATCTGTTGATCAAAGCGTTAAAGATATAATCTTTCTTGCCTTCCCCGTATTCCAGATACGAACAATGACTTTCAATCACACATGCCCAGTAGACGTGAGACGTCAGTTTCACCGTCAACCCACAACTTCGGTAATCTCCAAAATCATAAGGAATAAATATGTGATAGATAACAGGGTGACCTAACCCGATTGCCGTGATGCGAGAAATGCTTGATGAACACATGGAACATCAATATATCTTACTGAAAAAACTAGCGTGGTAGAAAGATAGCTGTTGAGAGCGCTAATGGCACTGCCTCGGGAATATATGATCTATTTCCAGCGTACTTGCACCTGCTTAGTCTCGCAAATCCCATGACTATTTCTTCATTAGAGACTAAACCCGACGGCAGTGGTTGTCAACGTTTCAAATATTGCTTCATGGTATATTGGTATTGGGAAATAGTGTCCGTGGTTTTAAGAACATATGGAAGGTAGTAATTGCAGACGTGACACACTTAGGGAATGCTATACGAACTGTTTGTTGACAGCAAGTGTCCAAGACGGGAATATGCAAATTTTTCCTATAGCATTCATGGTGGTTGACAGTGAGAATGACAAAGAATGTGAGTAGTTTTTCAAGTAGCTTAAGAGAATTTTTTTCAGATGACAAAGATTTCACATTTCTCTCAAACAAGCATTCGTCCATATACATTGGAATGAGAAATGTATTTTAATTTATATTATGCTAATATTATTTATAGTGGGTTGTATATATTTTTTTTTAATATATATTTTATTAAAACATAAATTCAATAGAAAAATAATCTATCATATATGTGTTATTTTACCGTTTCTACTACTGACAAATTTGTATTTAACTAGAATTTCACTAAAAATAATATAAATATTAAAAAATTTAGATCCAACTATAAATAAAAATTTATGTATTTATAATTTTAAAATCATAGATCCCACTATCCTAATTAAATAAAAACAAAAATAATAATTAAAATAATTGGTCCCACAACTATAATTAATTAGAAACTAATAATAATTAAAATAATGGATCCCATTTCTATAATTAATTAAAAACGAAAATATTAATTTAAATAATAGATCTCATTTCTTTAACTAATTAAAAAAATAAAATAAAAATACAATACATATAGTAGATATTAAATCAAATTATAAATATAATTATATAATTTAATAAATCGATTATTTGTTATAAACCATAAAATCAAATTTTAGTAAATATATACATAAAGTAACATAAAAATATATTTGGTTAATACAGTAACATAAATATATATTTTGTATTTTCAATTTGATATATATATATATATATATATTCACATAATAACACGTATTGATATTTTTATAGTCATGGATTATAGTTCATTTTATTAAAATATACTTAATTATTTATAAAATCACAATTTGAGAAAATAACAATACTATATTACTTTTTAGTTTAAATATATAATACCGGTTTCATGTGAAATTCTTCATTTATTTTCAATACTTTTAGATTAAAAAAAAATAGAAAATAAAATTGATTCAGCTTTCATATCTTCTTATATTTTATTTTATTTAACTTTAATAAATAAAATATCTATTTTATTAAAACATAAATCCAATAGAAAAATAACTTATTTATATTACAGTTTTTACCAATGATAAATCTGTATTGAACCAGAATTTTATTAAGAGTAATATAGACATTAATAACTTTATGTCTAACTATAAATAAAAGTTTCTATATCTAAAATTGTAAAATAAAAGGTTTCGTTTTTTTAATTAAATAAAAATGAAAATAATAATTAAATAATGGGAGCACAATAGACATAAGGCCGGGATATTCAAACCCCATCTTCGGAGCCTATCATGAGTGGGAAGTGTTAATGTAGCAGTTTCAGAAGATTGTAAATCGACATGATGTGCTACAGAAGGTTTCTGTATCACAGAAGATTACAAGATAGATCGCAGAAGGTTGCTTCTGTAAAACGTGAAGGAGAAAAGGAAATAAGACTTAAAGACTTGAATATTGCTATTTCTCTATCTACAGACGTGTTAAAAGAAAAAAGAGGAATTCAAGTGCTAAAAGGAAGTTATTAACAAAAAGGAAAGAAGTTAGTAACATAGGATTAGGAAATCCTATGACATCTGTTGTGTATAAATAGGTGTTGATAGGTTCTTTAGAGATTCATGCATTATAGTGCTCAGAATTTCTAAGAGAGAAAATGGTTTGAGAGTTCCTTATAAGAAAAATTGAGAGAAGCTTTCATGACTTGTATGGTTTTGAATAGCTTGGGAGAGATTAAATTTTCTTTGAGATACTTGTAAGTTCTCAATTTAGGTTTCTTGTAAATTACCTTTATAAAGATTATCTAGTGGAATTGGTGAAAAAACTTTGTTCCAATATTTGTTGCATCACTTGTCCAAAGCTCTTGCTTTTTCAATTGGTATTAGAGCGGGACACCTAGCCGAGTTTACTCAAACAAAGGTGTGATCCTGTAGAAAAGATGGCAAGCTTTGGGACTCTTATGGTTGTGAATTCTACACCACTAGACAAGACAACTTATGGATGGTGGAAATCAAAGATGACAGCGGCAATCAAGAGTATTCATGAAGATGCATAGACTGCGGTTGAAGATGGTTGGGAACCCCTAACAAAGATAAACAAAGATGGTGAAGAAGTTCCTAAATTAAAAAAAAAAAGAATGGACGAAGAAAGATAAAAAATTGTCTAATTGGAATTCTAAAGCTTTGAGTGAGATTTTCAGATCTGTGGAGGTTAAAAATTTTGAGCTGATTCAGAACAGTAAATCTGCTAAAACTGCATGGGAAATTCTTCAATAAGTATACAAAGGCACTGAAACTGTCAAAAGAAGTCGGCTTGACATGCTTGCATCAAAATTCGAGAATCTAAGGATGTAAGAACATGAATCAGTTGGAGAATTCAGTAGTAAGTTGTGTGCAATTGCGAATGAAGCTGATTTACTTGAGAAAAAAATATAAAGACAAGAAGCTGGTCAATAAACTTTTAAGATGTCTACCACCAAGATTTGCAGCACAGTAGACATCCATGAGGGTTTTTTTGAACACAAACACCCTTAAATTTGAGGAAGCAGTTGGAATGATTGAAGCATATGAGATGGAATTAGCTGCAGAAAATCTGGAAAAAGATATATGTGCCACAGAAAATCATGTGAAGGACACAGGAATTGCTCTTGCTGTTACAGAAGGAAGACAATATAATGATTTAGAAGAAACGGTTGAGATGTTAGTGAAAAAGTTCATGAAAGAATTCATGAGATTCAAGAAAGCAAGTTGTTTATATTCAGCAGAAAACAGATGAATCAGAAAAGAGGAACAAAAGAAGAGAACAATCAAAAATAAGTCATGCAGAAAGTGATTCTGAGGATGATCTGAGTAATCTTGTAGCTTTCATTGGTAAACGTGATGAGCTGGAAGAAGATGGTGTTTCAAAATCTAAATCATCATTAGAAAGAAAGAAGGAGACAAAATT
>KE155755.1:84040-98492 GCA_000411075.1 Sisymbrium irio | reverse complement strand
TTTTCTTGTTTTTAATATCTCAAATTGAAAAATAAATGAATAATTAATTAATAAATTGAAAATAACTTATTAATTAAAAATTTAAATAAAAAGTAACAATTCATTTCTCAGTCAAATTTAAAATTATTTAAAGAGAAAAATATATATTCATTTAACATACCTATAGAGTTTAGAATTAAGAATGCAAGATTTTATTTTGTTATTTGTAAACTTTTTTACTAAAATAAAATATAAAAGTGAAATAAAATAAAATATTAATATTTAGTTGTATTAGCTAAAAGTGAGAAAAAAATAAAAATCAATATTAAATTGTAAAAAATTAAAATCCACTCAATGCATAGATTATACCTAGTATATATATATATTTGGGGATAAAGCAAATGTTTGGATCAGCTATTTCAAAGGTGGGGCCCTGAACAAACCCTTAAAAACTTAAAAGCATTGAAAAAATAGTATCAATGTATGGAAACAAGGGTAATGCACTTTATGTATAAAGAAAACATGTCTCATAAAAGATTGTAGAGGTGAATGTAGCGTGAAGGAGATGGGAAGGATCGAAGAAGCATGAAGAGCGTGACGAAGATGAAAAGAGAAGTAAATGGCAAATTGATGGGCTGTGTGGGCTCAAGTAATATTTATCTGAGGCCCAAAATTGCCACTCACTTCACTTCCTACTTATCACTGAGTAATTTAATATTTTCTCCCATTTCCTCCCAAAACAAAAAAGACCAAAGACCAATCCCCATGAAACAACAACACATAAGCTTAAGAACTCTCTAAACTCACGACAGGACGAGTTGACTCAGACTAAAACCACTCGGAGAGATCTCTTCTCAATTTTCCTACCAATGGGAGGAGGAAAACAAGAGCCTCCATCGAAACAAGAACCAATGGCGACGACGAAGAAAACAAGCCCAGATCTGTTCAACACTCTCTCATTGAAATCCCTAAAACTGAAGACAAAACAACAAGAGCTACTGATCCGTGTCTCGATCCTAGGCCTAGTCTACGTACTAGCCTTCATCGCTCGTCTCTTCAGTGTCCTCAGATACGAATCAATGATCCACGAGTTCGATCCGTATTTCAACTACCGTACAACGCTCTTCCTCACAGAGAAAGGCTTCTACGAGTTCTGGAACTGGTTCGACTCCGAGAGTTGGTACCCTTTAGGACGTATCATCGGAGGCACGCTTTACCCTGGTCTCATGGTCACCGCAGCTTTGCTCTACTGGACGTTACGCTTCCTCCGTTTCTTCGTTCACATCCGTGAGGTTTGCGTTTTAACGGCGCCGTTTTTCGCTTCCAACACTACCCTCGTTGCCTACTTCTTTGGTAAAGAGATCTGGGACACAGGAGCTGGTCTTGTAGCTGCTGCTTTGATAGCGATTTGTCCTGGTTACATTTCTCGTTCCGTGGCTGGCTCTTATGATAACGAGGCTGTTGCGATTTTCGCTCTTTTGTTGACGTTTTATCTCTTTGTTAAGGCGGTGAACACTGGATCTTTGTCGTGGGCTCTTGGCTCTGCGTTTGGTTACTTTTACATGGTTTCGGCTTGGGGTGGTTATGTGTTTATTATTAACTTGATTCCGCTTTACGTTCTTGTGCTGTTGATCACTGGAAGGTATTCTATGAGGCTGTATGTGGCGTATAACTGTATGTATATCTTGGGGATGTTGCTTGCTATGCAAATTCGGTTTGTTGGGTTTCAACATGTTCAGTCTGGTGAGCATATGGGTGCAATGGGTGTCTTCTTGTTGATGCAGGTTTGTTCTCTTTCTATTTTATATTGTTATCTTAGCTTGTTGGGATTAAGCTCGGGGCTCATCTTTTGCTGTTTCTTTAGATATTTCAACCTTTCTTTAGTGTCTAGTGTTGATTTTGAGCTAGAAAGTTGGAACCTTGTTGCTGCTCTTTCTCTGGAAGACTACTGTTTCACGTAGAATATCTTGATTCTTACCTAGTTTGATCTTAGCTTGTTGGGATTCTACTTAACCTGTTTATTTTTGAGCTAGAAAGTTGGAACCTTGTTGCTGGTTTTTATGTGGAGATGATTTGTTTTTTCACACCATATTTTGATCGAACCTGTGCAGGTGTTTTACTTCCTTGATTGGGTGAAGTACCAGCTGAATGACACCAAGTTGTTCCAAACCTTTTTGAAGATAACTGTGACTTCGGCTATTTTGGTTGGTGGTATTGCGTTGGGTGTAGGAACAGCGTCTGGGTATATATCTCCATGGACTGGTCGATTTTACTCATTGCTTGATCCGACTTATGCAAAGGATCACATTCCCATTATTGCATCTGTTTCTGAGCATCAACCTACGGCCTGGTCGTCTTTCATGTTTGACTACCATATTCTGCTCTTCCTTTTCCCTGCGGGACTTTACTTTTGCTTTAAGCGTTTGTCAGACGCTACGATATTTATCGTCATGTATGGTCTCACCAGCTTGTACTTTGCTGGTGTCATGGTTCGGCTTATTCTCGTCGCCACTCCAGCTGTATGTCTTATCAGTGCCATAGCTGTCTCTGCCACTGTCAAGAATTTAACATCTCTGTTAAGGACAAAACAAAAGGGACCCCAGACTGGTTCTGCGAAAGGAGCGGGTAGTTCAAAAGCCTCGTCAAAGGTGAATCTTTAGTGTCCCTGTCCACCATCTTATATTGTACTACTTGCCACCTGCTTTGAACTGTAGCACGCTTCTCTGAATGAATGTAGTAAATTTAATACTTATCTCCTATGTCCTTGCAGGTTACACTTGATCAGTCTCAACCTTTCCAGAAGAATGGGGCTATTGCTCTTCTTGTTGGTGTATTTTATCTGCTCAGTAGATATGCTATTCACTGCACATGGGTGACGTCAGAGGCGTATTCATCTCCCTCAATTGTTCTAGCTGCAAGAGGAGCCCATGGTCAAAGAATCATCTTTGATGATTACCGCGAGGCCTACTACTGGCTTAGGCAGAACACTCCCACTGATGCTAAGGTCATGTCGTGGTGGGACTATGGGTACCAAATTACTGCCATGGGAAACAGAACTGTCATCGTGGATAACAACACCTGGAACAACACTCATATTGCTACTGTTGGACGTGCCATGTCTTCTTATGAAGACGAGGCTTATGACATCATGAGGTCACTTGATGTGAACTATGTATTGGTCGTCTTTGGTGGCGTTACTGGCTATTCGTCAGATGATATCAACAAGTAAGTCTCTTTACTTCTCCCATGTATGTTCCTCTTCCCGTTATGGCACTAACTATTGGCTTCTATGTTAAACAAGCACTTCTCTACTGCGTTAACCAAACTTTCTCAATACAGTTGATATGTGGATTTACTGATCCTTTTTTACTATGGGTTAGGTTCTTGTGGATGGTGAGAATTGGAGGCGGAGTATACCCAGTGATCAAGGAGCCTGATTATCTCGTGAATGGCGAGTTCCGTGTAGACAAGGGCGCATCGCCAAAGATGCTGAACTGTCTCATGTAAGTTTCACGCTCAAGACTCTACTCTTGTGTGCATACGTATATATCTCCCATAATGAGCTAAATCTGAAAACGATACAATTTCATCTGAAATATATGTTTTCTTGTAGGTACAAGTTATGCTATTACAGGTTCGGCGAGCTGGTCACAGAATATGGCAAGCCACCAGGGTACGTTAACCACCTAATTTTTCAAGTGTTACATCTTAAACGCATATTTACTTTTCGACATGATAAAGAAAAAGTTGTGTTGTGAAACTATTGGTAGGTATGATAGAGCAAGAGGGGTGGAGATAGGGAACAAAGACATCAAACTGGAACATTTAGAAGAAGCCTACACGACATCAAACTGGATTGTGCGTATTTACAGAGTCAAACCTCCCACAAACAGGTTGTGACACTTTAAAGAGCTTCTATCTCATAAAGTCTGGCTTTAGATAGTTAATAGTTTTAAGGAGGAAACATACAATTTCGGATTTTTTTGTTGGACATGGTTTTGTTTTAATGCGGACACAGTTTTTTTTGTAGCTTTTCATCGCTTGAAAGTTTTTGAAACCTACTTGTACTTGCTTGTTCATCTTCTTTTATAACAGTTTCGTAAATCTAATCTTGGTTGGAAAGATTGGTTTACAAGTAGTTGAAAACTCACAATTCAAACCATTCAGCTGAACCGGATAAAATTGTAACCGAATAAAACCATGCCAAATTGCTCAATATCTTCCATACTGGAACTAGTATATATGTTCACGAGCGTCGAGCGCCGACCCTCGCTCTCTCTCCATACGGCCCGAGCAGCAAGTACGCTAGGATCATGTATAGAGCAGAACATAAAGATTTTCAAAGTGTCGAAGCTATTGGGGTCCATACTTGGACGTCCATATTTCACAAACTTCTTCCTGACAAGGTTACCGTCTCGTACACGTCTCTTATTCGCCCTACTAGGAACCAATGGTCAGTGGGGAATCTACTCGTCGCCTCAGCCTCAGAAGTCGACGTCGACTGTAGTAGTAACCGGCGATATTCATATGAAGTTTCAAGTCGAAGAAGAATTTGAAGAATAGCGTTGCCTAGTCTTTCCTGGCATCACCACCTCTGGTTTTATCTATTTCTATAATATGCGTGCGATATGTAACCCTATCAAAGGACAGTACATGAGCTTACGTAAACTGAAAAGGGAGTGGGCAAGCTTTTGGTTTTGATCTGTTTGATAAGCAATTCAAAGTATTGTCCATAGAGATTATCCCATCCTCTGCTGATAGCTATAGAATTCTAACAATAGCAACTGGTGGAGAGTGGAGAAAGGTCCAATCTCCCTTAGCTCATACTCCGTCTGAATGGATATGCATCAATGGTGTTTTGTATTACTTTTCTCAGCGAATTGGTATAGCCGCCTATGTGATAGTTTGCTTTGATGTTCGGTCTGAGAAATTCAAGTATGTTGACACAAATCCACATATGAAGCGATAGATAAACTATGAGGGTAAATTTGCTGGGACTGTGTGTCATTCCAGTGGTAGAAGGAGTAGCATTGAGTTGCATATGTGGGTTTTAGAAGATGTTGAGAAACAGGAATGGTCGAAACATGTCTACATTTTGTATGATGATACATTCCTTGGCTTCAACATTGTTTGCGTTGCTGGAATGACGGCTAGTGGTGAAATTGTTTTGTCAATGAGATGTACATCTAAACCGTACTATGTTTTCTACTTCAATCCAGAAAGAAGCATTCTCCAAAGTGTTGAAATCCAATTAGGTTTTGGAGAATATTATCATGAGATAAACATTGTAACGTTTCTATCATTGTGGACCATGAAGAGGATCTTAATCTTAACGATGCAAAGTTCCTCGAGTCAAGCATGTCAATCCATATGTGGAGAACAAACGCAGCCTAGATATTATTACGAAAAGACCAAAACCACAACATCGGGAAGACGCCAGTGAAACAGACAGGGACAAGAGGTTTGATGATGGTATGAGTATAAAGAAGGAAAACAGAGAGAGACAAACGGAGGAGACAGTAGCTAGGGAAGATGAAGACAGCAGAAGAAGAAAAAGAAGACGCCAGGAAGAAATGAGAGACAAAGAGATGCGTCTGGAGAGTCGAGGAAGAAGAGAGATAGACAAGGAAAGAAGGGATATATAAGTGAAATAATATACATTGAGAGATCCCTGCGAATCAAATATTTAAGCTTTGCTAATGTAATGAAATGAAACATTATACAATTTTTGCCGAGATCTATGCACCCTTTTTTGATTAATCAAGTGTTCTTTTCATAATTACATCTCTCTTCAGATCTTAGATCAATATTATCCTCCTCACGGTGATGAATGCAACACAGCAACTGGAGAGTTTTTACTCATGTTGCGTAAAAAATATTCAAGATAAATAAATAAAAGTTTGTGAAAATCTCTGAAATTCCAAGATTCTACATCGTTGAGAAGGCTGGATGAGAATATAAGTTCACTCACGAAGGATTTATGAGTTTCACTGCGAAATAAGAAAGCTTTGAGATGCTCTAACCTCGACAGGCCATTCTGAAGAAATCAAAAAAATTATACCTCAGCTTCCTAGTAAGGTAAGACAAATGAGCTTTCTGTTATGACTTTGGTCGGTTTTAATTGGTATCGGCTAAAACTTGGATGAAACTTAAAATTGGTTATTTGGTTTACTGGACTGCTCTCTGTTGTACGTCTATTTGTTATTTTCCTTGAGACTTTATATTTGCTTTCACGCTACTCTTAATTTTATATATAAATTTCCATTCCCATATATTCATCATCAGAATTATGTCATAAAATCAAGTATCTTACATACATGAACTTAAACAACCAAAATGACTGCAGTACACTGCAAGAAACCTGAAGTTTCTTTCCTTGATATTTCTACAAAGCAGAGAGAAAACAATGCTAAGCCAAGGGAATGATGAAGCTCACATAAATGAGAAGTCACGTTATAACGTTATAAGGATATGCATGAATAAAAGAAAACTTAATTTATTAGATAACTTGGTGTTTACATGCAGAGAGAGAATACAACTTGTATTAAATAGAGCTTTTAGCCGACTAGGAGAAGGGATGGATCGTCGCAGTCAGGTTGACACCTGTAAATTCAAACCTCATCTAAAAGACACAGAGCATCAAATTTGTTAATGCTCTCAAACCTAACACGATTTTGTTCCTGGTAAGGTGTCATATTAAACGTAAGATCCTCTACATGATCAACAAAGACCAAAACTGTACCAACATTCTTCTCATAACGTTGGATATCAACACGTTGGGTAGTGTTCCTTTCCGGATGGAAGTAGAAAACGCAATACTGACCATATGTATAGTCCATCAACAATACAATTTCACCTGTAGCGGTCACTCCAACTACGGAAATATTACAGCCAGAGTCACCGAATTTATTAACAGGCAGAATGTAGACATATTCCGACAAATCCTGTTTCTCGACATCTTCTAGAACCCGCATACGCAGCTCATACGTACGACTTTCACCATCCCAACTAATCAAGCCTAATAGTCTGGCCCACAGATTATCATGGAAATGACGCGGCCAACTAATCACACCTAATTTACCCTTATAGTTTATCAATCGTGTAACCTCAACATCAATAAATCCTAAGTCAACAAACTTGAATTTCTCAGACCGAACATCAAAGCAAGCTATTAGATATGAGTTTTCATCAATATCTCTATTATTATATATATCTAGAGTTCGAGGGATTAGGCCTTAGGGCATTCATTCTGAACCGAACCAAATCGTGCATGGTTTGTTTGATTTAGTTCGACTTCCGTTTAAATACATAAACCGGTGGAGCCTTGAATGAATCTAAAACCTTGGTTGGTTCCTTTTTTTTTTTTTTGTCTCTCTGTAGCATTTTAATATATGTAAAAATCTACGTTCTTTTTCTGCTTGCCATTTTCCTCCGAAGTTATTAGCCTATCAGCAACAATGACACTTAAATAAAACAGGACCCTGGTTTGAAAGAGACTTCTGCCATTTGTTTAGACAGTTACTCAATAACCTGGTCTTGTCCCCAATGGCCTTAAACCATCATCCTCCTATCCATCCTCAACTACTAAACATAAATAGCTTACTTGAACAAGTTTAAGCTAAATTAAGTGCAAAAGACAACAAAATCTACATTTTACTCAAACCCTAAGTAAGAAATATAAAACTCCTTGTTTAGAATACATAATTTATGAAAAGAATTGCATGTTAATGCACATTTTCATGTATAAATAAATAATTGCATCCACATAAGAAAGAAAAAAAATAAGAATTGTAGAGAATATTTTGCAGCAATCAAACATCCCTTAACCAGGCCATACCAGTATGCCACAAGCCTGTTCAACCATGAAGACCAACAGTTTAGTTACAGGTAGAAACAAATGAGGAGATGAGTAAGAATGAGACAAACAACGTGAGAGACAAACTTAATTTGGACAAAAAAATCCTAAAACTATAAAGGAAGTCATACGGAAACTTTGTGAGAGTAGTTTTGAAACAAAGAGAGAGAACGATTTTTCTGCAATTAAGACCATAAAAGTACACTGTAAGAATATTTATATTCTACATGTGACCTATGTATTTTTTGGTTTAATATAAATATTAAGTTCATGTTAGAGTTAAGAATTCTAAAATAAATAAAAAGACCGATGATGGATAGGTTTTGATTAATGACATAGAATTCGGGTATCCGACTGTAAATGTAAAAGATTAGCTTCTTTTGTGCTGGCGGCTATAAGTTCCTCGGGAAATACTATTTTCTGCATATAAATAGGAAGAACAATTGTAACAAGATGCACAATTGGAGAGAGTTTGGTCGTGTGATAAACATAAGTCCCTCCCTGTTGAAGGAGACAGTTTACAGCTACACTCTATGACATTTACATAAGTTTTAAACAAGTCTAAAGTCCCAATCAAGTATATTTATTTTGTATGTATAACCATGTTACTTGTTCTAAAATTGATAAAAATCAAGGATTGTTCTGCTATTTTGAACAATTCATTGTTGTTATATATACTACACTAATAGTTTCTCTGTTTTCTGTAGAGTTTAGGTTTTCAATTCAGTTAAGGTTTTGCTCCATGGAATGCAGATAATATGTGGCAAAGGATATCTATGGATTGTTTTCAAAGGAGACAGTTTGCAGCAACACTCTCTCTTACATCAAAAGGTCTTTTGATACATAAGTAAGTTAAACTTCTCCACTAAGTATCTGTATTTATGTGTAGTATAGCCTTGTCAGCTTTTTCATCTACTTGATCATAGAGTATCATGTACAACAAACTTTTTCTACAAGAAACGAAAGGCACAACCCCAATAGCAAAGAAAAATAGAAAAGGGGAAGCGTATCAACATATCCAACGGTTTGGCTAACCCACTAATCAAACCACATCATAGCTACCAACATCGACCATGACTGGCTCTAGTCAAGAACATGATTCTATGGCCGGCAAGATTGCTGACGTGTTGAACTTAGACCGTTTCCAAATTTCCGCAGAGTGGTGGTTTAAGGGTAATGTCAGGTCTCTGCGCTACGGGAGACGGAAGCTTTGATATCTACGACTTCAACATTGCGAGAAAAGGCCATCAAGGCGAATTTGACTGATTTCCTTTCCTTTTTTTTTTAAGTAATGAAATTCAAAGAAACTAAGACTACTGGACCCAAATTTCTCGATTGGCACAATCTGACTTTAGAAAGTAAATACAGAAAACAGGTATCAAAATACATAGTCGAGATTGGTAAGAAAACAAGAAAATCTCAAGTACACGAGATAATCGAATTAGCAATCCCAAATGGATCAAAATATATATCTTTAAATGTCTGACACATCCAAAGTCAAATATGATAGAAAAACTAATACCCTACCATATACAACTGGTCATTGTGGATATATGAAAAGTTAGGAAATTAATTAACTGAAACTAACTCAAGAACTAAAATACTCTGGGATTATGTGTCCTAATGAAGATGAAAATAATGAGGTATATACTGACACGACTTCCATGTAAAGTAAGTCAAAGTGATAGAGAAGCGGAATCTTAAATTAGAAACGTAACGAGAACTCAACGAGATCAAGCAACGAAACTGGGTTTTTTCTTAGACGATATGTCGGCTGAGACAAATTGATAAGAGTACTCCTCTTAGTGCTGTTAAGCTCTTTGCGATTACAAAGGCCATAGATCAGCTATATATATAACACAAACTAAAAGATCAAACCAAATCTCTAATCCGTAGTAGGATTTATAATTATCCTTAACTAGAAAGAAAACACCCAAAATAAATAACTAATAATCTACTCATACGTAAAACCCAAACTGTATTCGTAGTAGCCCAAATCATCCTAAGATGCATTATATCACAAAGTGAAAAAAGGAACTAAAAGATGATTCAATCCAAAGGCTTTGATAGTGGTTGCGGCGGTAGTGGTAGATGAAATCAAAAGTAACTTTGGGGTAGGCCAAGGAAAGAAGATGGATACATGAAGTTAGGGACATGAAGTGCAGGGTAACTGTTTGGCAATCCGAACATGAGTTGTGGTTGGACATTGTATCCAAATGGTGGAAGTTGTGGAGGTAACATTCTCGTTGAAGTGGCTGTTTGACTAAAAATATGAGGATGGTGAAGATTTGGTCTCGGAGATGACGAAACAACGCTGTGAATTTGAGTTTGAAGATGAAGTGGACGTTGTTCCTCTTTACGTACCGCTAAAGAAACATAAATAGGTTGTCTCCCTACCATCTTGCCATGCATCTTGAGCATCTGTTCAATAGAAAAAAAAAAACGTAATTAGTTTTAAGATCCTACTTCAACAAGTTATTGGCAACACTGGAAAAACAAGCATAAAAAAATTGGTTGACAAACTTACAGCTTCAGAAGCTTCCTTGCTCGTTGAAAACTCAACGAAGCCAACACCTTTGCTCTTACCATTCAAGTCAACCATGACCTTGCATGAAGTGATGGTTCCAAACTCAGAAAATAAGTCTTGAAGCTTGGCGTCATTAACGGAATCTTCAAGATTCTTCACGTAAAGATTCAAACCTTTAAGCACTCTCACATCACGTTTAAACTTTTCGAATTTGATTTCAGCTTTCAAATTCTCAACTCTAATCTTTTTCTTCTGAGCCCTCCCAACATACAACTCTTTTTCATCGACTGTTGTCCCATTCATCTTCTTTATCGCAGTAACCGCAGCTTCGGTTTTTTCAAAATTCACAAATCCAAATTTTCGAGATTTACCTTTTGCATCTCTCATCACAACTGCGCTAGTAATCTCCCCAAATTCTTCGAAAATCTTTTTCAAATCATCATCAGTCGCAGTCTGAGCCAGATTTTTGACATAAACATTGGTGAAATCTGGAGACTCATCCCGTAGACGACGGCTGACGAATGGAGAAACGTGTATAAGTTGTTCACGGATATACGCGCCATGAAGTTCAGCAATAGCACGTCTCTGTGAAGCTTCAGATTCATATTGGACGAACCCGTGTCCCTTGGAAACTCCAGAAGCATCACGAGCCACTTGGCAAGAGAGAATCGATCCAAATTTTGAGAATAAGTGGTGAAGTTGCTTGTTGTCAAAAGACTTGTCCAGATTCTTGACGAACACGTTACCATTGCCGCTCCTCCTCATGCTAGGATCACGTTTTGAGAACATTATCCTCATCGGTTTCCCCTTCACCTCCACGAAATTTAGCTCCTTCATCGCCTTCTCAGCTATTTTTTCCCACAACCGAAAAAAAAAGAATCAAAGTTAATCTCCAAAATAAACCAGTAACGAAGCTGACTTTGTAAGACATAATCATCGGTTTTCTCTCTTTCTGCTTTATACATGTTTTAGCTTAGTATAAAAATCAAACCCTTTGTTATTAAACAACTAACTAAATCCTAAAACCTGCAAACGGTGATTGATTAATAAAAAAAAAGCAATAACATATGAATTCATTGTGACTTACCATTAGAACTATGGTTGAAATTGACATACGCATAGCGAAGAGACAAACCGCTGATTCGGTCACGACAAACTCTAATTGACGAAACCTCTCCGACCTCATTGAATTTGGTGTATAAATCACTCTCTTCAACGCTTGAATCAAGATCTCCTACGTATAACGAAAACTTGCCAAATTCGTTTTTCAACATCGTATCGTTGAATTCACCAGTAGTTCCCATGGCTAAACCCTAAACTCAAACGATCCTAGAAAAAGCAGGTGCTAATGATCACAAGTGATCCTTATGGGCTACAGTCGTGTATTTATAGTCATTGAAAAATCAATTTCCTTTTCTTTTAGTGTAAACAAAAAAAGTTTCCTTTTTGTACGTAAAATTGCTCCTTTTTGTATAACGTAATCTATTTTTTTTTTTAAATTAAACTTATCCGAAGCAAAAATAAAACTAATCGAAAACAAATGAAATATGAATTATTTTATTCAAAAGATTGGACGAGTTGCTGTCCAAAAAGGCAATCCAGCTCCAAGAGTGATTAGTTCAAGCGAGCTGGAGAAGAAAAGATGATCGTTTTGTAAAACAATTACGAACTTTTGAATATATCTTTTGTCACAGGGAATTCAAACCTCTCATTCAAGTCAGGCGTGATCGTGATACGGGAATGACGTTTGAACATCTTGATAGCCTGATGCTTAAAGATGGATTCCTATATAAAAACGCATCCTTTGATTCATTATCGTCGTCGTGTGGGGTTAAACCATCAAAGGAGGAGATACTAAAAATTTACTCCTTTAGAACAAAAAGTAATTGGTGACGTGGAGTGGGGTTTTCGAGATTTATGGTGAAGAAAAGAAGAAAAGGGTTAGTCCCACTGGCAGAGGGGGTGGGAAAGGAGAAGGATCAGGAGGTGAAGAGGGAGAAGGATGAGAGGGCGGAAAAGAAGAAGGTTCATCAGAATCCAAGTCAGAAAGTAGCTATGAGTTATATAACCTAGTTTGTTTCAGGTACGGAGTCGTCCGTAATTGTACTTCCTTATGAGTCTTCATTGTTATTTCATATATGTTAAGCACTTTATCTCTTTCCCTTTGTAGTCGAAAAGACTTTGGTCTCATTGTGGACGTGGATGACATAGGTTATGGTTACAAGGTATGAAGTAAGTTATTCAACCTCTCATATGGCCGCCTGTGTCTCATGAGTTGCCTAAATATCCCAGATTTTAAAAAGGTTCTAATGGACCCGTCGTAGTCAGCGTTGGAGTAGACCATCTGATTCTAATTTTCTGCCCTGGATCTGAATAACAAACAGACATCAATCAGTGATGTTGTGAAGATTTCCACGGCCAACTGAGGTATTTTTAATTTATTATCAATTATTCTGTACTACTTTCTTTCACAGAACTAGGTGGTCAGAATTGTCTAAAAGCTACTTTCATCTGATGCATACTATTTCAGGGGAAACAAGGAGTTGTCAGGCAAGTATACAGAGGGATCATCTTTATTTATGCTGAGGGTGAGGAACAAAATGGTGGATATTTCTGCTGTAGATCACAATCCTTTGAGAAAACTAAACTCCTTACTGAAGAGTCCATTGACAGATCTTCACGTTCTGATTACATTCTGTTTTTGTCAGACTGGTCAATTAGATGCTTCAGCTTCTGGAGATTCTGAATCCTCTCTGAAATAGCCACTATCTTATATAGGCTAAAAGCTGAGGATACGTGTAGGTCCATTGAAGGGTATCTCTGCCGTGCAATAGCTTTAGCTATCTGATGTTACAGTTAAACTTGATTCTCGGCATAGAATCATCACGGGTTCGTTTTCACACGTTTACACCTTCGATTTAATATTGTTCTGCTGTACTTGTAAATATTTTCATTGACGCACTGCAGTTAAAAGTGAGCATCTAGCTGAGGTTCGTGACAGAAATACTGTGCCACGTACAAGTACCTTTCAACATTTTGGGACGGGTTCCATTTTAAGATTTTACATGCATGGAACAGAAGACAGCAATGGAGGAGGTTGGTGTTTCTTATAACGTTCATTTTATTTTCTTATGTGCCTTCCTTATTTTATGCGTTTAGATATCTCATATGCAGTGTTACCAAAAAAAAAAAATCTCATATTTCTTGTTTGGTAGACTAGGTAAAAGAACCAGATACATAAGATAATACTTCATGGGGTAAAAGACATGTATTCTGATTGTTTAAATTTTGTAAAACAAACTGGATCTACCAGAACAAACTGGATCTACCCGTGAGAAAAGTGGCATTCCAAGCTTGCTTTATCTATACAACCAGAATGATCTTGGATCAAGCAAAGACAACAATCCAAATGATCTAGATCAAGGTAAATATCTTTTGTTTTTATTTATTTATTTGTTTAGACTGAAATTTAGTTGGACAAATAATGAAAAAAAGTTAACTATCTTATTCATGGACATAGATACTATGGGGTCTAACAGAATAAGTGATTGTTAGAGAGGATAATAAAATGATTTATCGTAAAAGCTGGGCATATAAAATTGTTGATAAACATGAACTCGAAGCTGTAAATGCACTGGAAGCTATGTGAATATATATATATTTTTTTTTATACTAGGTGTTAATCGGGTGAATAGATAAATAAATCATAGAATAATAATTATGTTTGATTAAAAATTATTTTTTAAATTTTAATAAATATTCGAAAATATTTAATTTAATTTTAATTAAAAATAACACTAGTTTTAAAAAACCTTTCTGCACAAATTTTGTTTTTGTTATTCTTGTTATAATAGGATTATTTTTACCTTGAATTTTTTTTTCATGAATATATACTTGTTTTACATATGTTTTCTACCTCAATTATTTTATATAGTAAGTAGTAATATTTTTTTAGAAATACAGTCAATTAATATTTTATATGCATATACACTACAAGCAAATATTCAGTTAGCGACGGAATTTTACGAGGAAAAGGTGTCGTCGTAAATTAGAAACGGCATAGCATCAACTTTACGACGAAACATGAAATC
>KE155755.1:39275-58324 GCA_000411075.1 Sisymbrium irio | reverse complement strand
AACAACATATTTTTATATTTTATTTTATTAAAATATATAAAATATTTAAATAATAGAAAAACAGTTTAAAAAGCTAATTAACTCATTTTAATTATAAAACCGTGAAAATAATTAAAAGGAGGTAAATTTTAATATGAGGATTACCATATTTAACTTTCTTAAATTTATAAATAAAAAATTAGTTAAAAGATATTAAAAAATAAAAATTAATAGAATAGAAAATATACGAACTCGGCAATAAAAATTAATAGAACAATCTATATAAAATTAATAGACAATATATAAAATTGGCTCTACTAAATTTTTTTAAAAAAAAAAAATTAAAATCATCTACGCTTTACCCTCTTTTTATATATTAATTTCTTTATATTTAATAAATAAAATATAATTATTCATAAAATCACAATTTTTTTAAAAATATTATATTATTTTTTATTTTAAATATATAATATTCACTGAAGCCATTCATTTTTACTATTTCTCGGTCAAACTAAAACGAGAAAAAATATTGATTCGACTTTTCTATTTGTTTATATTTTATTTTATTTTATTTTGATAAATAATATATCTACCTTTATAAAAAAATTAAAATAAGAAAATGATCCCGTGCGGCGACGCACGAATTCGAATCTAATATATGTTTAAAAGACTTATAATCTAAACTTTGTAATCTTTTTTATTTAATAAATTAGTTTTTACTTTGTCAGAAGACCATCTCCATCAGACATAAACCCAAAAGGGTATCAGCCAAATTAATTTATTAAAATTTATTATTAAATTATATTATTTAATCAAATGACAAAAATAGAACCAGTTATAATTGAGCATATGAAGTGGTGGTTTCTAAAGGATATCTGAAAGTCAACGATCTCTCATCTCTCTCCTTCATTTTTTCTTTATTCATTTCTTACTATCGAGATACACACCTAAAACTTCTCAATGGAGACGTCATAAGGATGCAAAATTATTTCAAAAATTTGATTCTCAATTACTTCATAAATAATGTAATTGTATTTTTATATTACTATAATTACATCTTTTTGAAAATTAAGATATGATAATTAATTTATTTAACATGTTTTGTTTTATTTATTTTAATATTTTTATAATAAAAAATTATTAATTAATTATTTTCACCTATTATAATTTTTAAATATTTTGAAGGCATAAATTATAAAAATCCGTAATTATAATATAATAATATTAACTCATTAATTAATTCTTTCCACCTTTTATAATTTTTAAATATTTTGAAGGCATCAACTATAAAAATCCGTAATTATAAAATAAGAATATTTACTCATCTCAATATATTATATAATTGAGTAATATATATTGAATATTTTAATATTTTATTTTATCAATTTAAAACTATCTTGATCTAGTTTTTAAAATTTTAATTTTTGTCTCGTATTAATAATATACATTTTATAAAGGGAAAATTTTCACAAATGTACTTTTGGAGATACACCTTTACAAAAATGTATTTCATTGATTCTGTTACAAAAATACACTAATTCAATAATGAAAAGATGACTCTTATTCCCTTAATGAACTAAACCTATTTTTCTCTATTCTCTTCTTCATGATCTACTTCGTCTTCATGTCCTCCCTCTTCCTCTTAGATTCAAACCCCCGACTCTGATGACCAAACTCTTCAGCTACGACAACTCAAACTCACCAATTCGTTATCTTTGGATGGTCTGTATTCTTAAATCGAACTTTAGTAAGCTCAATTAAAATATTCATAATCTCATGTGATCTAATCTCATAGTGTTCATGAACATAGACGGAGTCTTGTCTATATTGAATCATTTTATCTTTGTTAAAGTTCATTTTTTTGTTGGAAGATGGAAATTCTCCAGAAATTTTTGTAGAGATTTTGATATTTTTTATAAGAATTTATAAAATCTAGGTAATGAACCCTAAAACCACAAATTTTTAGATAATAAAGAATCTTAAACGGAATCTAAAATGATTGGTATTCAAAACATCATATACATAAATTACGTTGATTGACATAATTTTTTTAACTTATACAAGATCTTATATATTATATTATAAGACCTTGTAAATGGTTTATAAAATATAGGTTTTAGAGATTTGGATAAATTTTGTTAGAGCTTATAAAATCTGTGTAATAAACTTTAAGAGCATGACGTTTTTATAAAATTTGTCAAATTTTTATAAAGTTTATAAATTTGTACATAAGAGTTTAAAAAATTTGGATTTTCAACATGATACCCAAACTTAGCTTCTATTTATATAAAAAAAATATATTCCGAAGAGCTTATAAAATTGTTCAACTCCATAGGGATCTAAGCCTTCATTACCTAGGTTACCTTTATATAGTTATTTATAAAACATAGTTATGCATAATGATAATGTTTTATAATAATGCATAATACTTTTATATGGGTTTATAAATAATTTTATAAGGATTTACAAAAAAACTTTATAAGGTTTTATACAAAAATTGGCAAGACTTTAGAAATAGTTTTATAAGGTTTTATAAATAGATCTGGATAATATTATGAAACCGGAGTAGAATATATTTTGGATCCTTACAAAAAATCTCTAAAATAGACATCGTAATTGAATCATAAGATCATATCAAAACATGAAATCGCTTCAATTTTGGGATTTATAAATCTGTGTGAAGACTTTATAAATTATGGGTAATGAACCCTTAAAACCTAAAAAGACTGAAATCTGGATATTTTATCTTTTAGTTGTGCGGTAAGTTGTTCAATAGTAGATCCGACTGAAATCTAATATCATAGTGATTCAAACTTTCATTTACATAGATTACATTCATCAATATGGAGAACTAAACATATATTATCTAGATCTGTACAAAAAAGAGGCTCAGAAGATGATTCTTTATTTATCAATTCGGTTTTATAAGATTTTATAAGTTTTTATAAAGTATGTCAATGTTTTATAGGATTTATAATTTTTTATAAATATTTCTAAAACCTGGGTAATGAACATGAGACTCTGAATTTATTTTATAACTGTCAAAAAGTTGTTCAATCCAGAGTAGATCCGACTGAAATCTAATATCACAATGATTCAATCTTTCATTTACATAGATTACATTCATCAATAGAATAATTAAACTAGATCTTTGAAAAAAGAGGCTCAGAAGATGATTCTTTATTTCTCAATTTGGTTTTATAAGTTTTTATAAAGTATGTCAATGTTTTATTATAGTCTATAATTTTTTATAAATATTTATAAAATCTAGATAATGAACATGAGACTCCAAATTTATTTTATCACCGTCGAAAAGTTGTACAATCTCAAAGTAAATCTGACAAAAATATGAGATAATCGGGATCCAAGAATTCATCACCTAGATTATCTTTACTAAGACAATTTTTTTTACCTTGATTATGATTTAGATATATAAGAAAAGAAAAAAAAATTGAACTAGATCTGATCAATCTCGACGAGATTCCAAGACGACTCTAGTGTTAACACGCTGGCTACACTGATGAGAATATGATGTCGTAATTCTGACAATAAGAGATGTAAAAGCATGATTATCCATGAGTCTCTAAAAATGGGGTTCCAAAGTCTCCTTATTCATAACTCCATTTATTTCTCTCACTTCACTTTTTTTTATTATAAAACCTGCAATAATCCTGATTTAAGTTAACATAAATGAAGATGAAGATGAAGGAATAAAGAGAACGTGAAAGGAAGGGAAGAAAAAGAGATAATTAGGTTTTTAACATTATTTTAGTTATTAACTATTAAAAAATGTGCAAAATTGAAATGAATTCTATTGAAAAACAAAATGAAATAAATATATGTTTAAAAGTGTATTTTGTAAATCTCTCTTTTATAAATTAGAAATTTATTAATATGATTAAATAAACATTTTTATGCATTTTTACCTTTTAGCTGAAATGAGTTCAAAATTATATTTATCATTATTGTTTTATGTATATGTTTACGAAAATTTGAATTTATTATGTATAAAAATAACTGATGTACTATATTATTTAGTTATATTTATTAGTAGATGTATAATTTTAGAATATATGAATTTATTTTTACTTTCGTTTTTATTAATTTGGAAAATATGACCCATTTGTTTAGATTCATATTTAATAATAATTATACTGTTTAAAAATATGATTAGTGGATATAATATTATATTTTATAGTTACTTTTAATAAATATTTAGTCAAATTATTAATATTTAGTGATATTTCTATAAATAACAATATAACACATTAATTAAATGATTTCCAAAAAAAATATTCTATTTAATATCATAGAAAAGCTGGTCGAACAAGAAAAAAAATAATACTAAAAGGACTTTTAGAGAAAAGCAAAACGTCATAAGGAAATATGTAAATAGCGAAACATAAATACAAAGGTGCCTAAATCCGAATCGAATTAGTCTCTCCTCGTCGTCGAGAGACGAGAGTGATGACTATGTCCGGCGTAAAATCCGACCCAGCCGGCGATGGCCAAAACTCTCAATTCGCTATAGAAACAGAACTAGAGTCTCTCCGTAATCGCGTCAAGGTATGGTTTCTCCTCGCTTCAAAATGTTTCTAGGTAATAGGTTAAATTGGTGGAACAATTCAAGAATCAATTAAGTTTGTTTCTTTCTTGATAACGTTGGATGTTGGTGGAGTAACCAAGATTTGTTTGATCTTTAATCTTACCAGGAGTTGGAAGTGGAGAATGCTAAATTGTTATCAAAGTTCTCAAGGTGCCAATGCCAACATGTGAGAACATATGTTCTTACCCTTTTGAGATATGACTTCTGTCTATTTTGGTTCGGAGAATGCCAATGCTAAGGATCTGTTTGTTTTTTGTAGATGCAAGTGAAGCATGATGTGCCTGTATTAGATTCAAGAAGTAGGAAAGCTAGGAAAAGAGCTGATAAAATCATACCGAGCCATCTTATCTCAAAGAGATATGTTGCTTTGAAAATCATGTATTTTGGTAAGAGGTATGCCATATGTTTTCACTAGGTTACTTCTCTTCTCCATTAGATGTTATTATCGTATAAATGAATCATTTTTGTTGTTGTTGGTGTTATAGATTTTATGGCTTTTCTGCCGAAGCACAAATGGAACCTAGTATCGAGGTGTGGTTGTGTTGTCTTTCTTTGTTTGTTTTGTTTTGTGTACTGATGACTAATTTGTGTCTATAACGTGAGTAACTTTTGTAACTTCCTGGTGCAGTCAGAGATTTTCAAAGCATTAGAGAGGACACGGCTTTTAGTTGGTGACAAGAAGGATTCTAATTATTCGAGATGTGGGAGAACAGATAAAGGTGTTTCTTCTACAGGGCAGGTGGGTTGCTTGAGCATCTCCTGATTGGATTACTTAGTTTCTCTTTCGTTTTACCCCTGATAAATCCTTGTAGAGCACCAGCTGTTTGTAGCGAATGATCTTGTGTCTCAATGGTAATATGGTATACCTTACATTGATTCATCTAATCTCACGAATTTAGAAATCAATTTCTCAGTATGTTGGTGATTTTGCCAAAATGTTGTACAATAGGAGCATTCCCTAATGTCTCCAAGGTAGCCTTGAAAAAGCAGTACTCATATACGCATTCGATTGTGGATTCAGGTGATTGCTTTGTTTCTAAGGTCCAGACTGAAGACACCTTCTGGAGACTCTGAAGCTCATGTTGATGGGAAAACTAATCAAAGTAAGTTTACTCTGAGAATGTAACTCAGTGTAGTTGTTTCTCCCCTATCGTAATGGTGTTTATTTAGTTCTCTGCTCTTTCTTGTTTAGGACCAGAATATGATTATGTGAGAGTGCTGAATCGTTCTCTCCCTGACGACATCCGAGTTTTGGGATGGTCTCCCGCTCCTCTTGACTTTCATGCAAGGTGTGTGACTTACTCAGACTCTTGAGTGTTTTGTGAAATGTCAACTATTATTGGAAGGTGCATGCTTACCTATTTTTGTTTCCTTGGCTCCAGGTTTAGCTGTTCGGCTAGAGAATACAAGTATTTCTTCTGGAGACAAAACCTAAATCTTTCGGTGCAGTGATCCTCTACACTTGTTTACAAAGTCAAAGCACTTCAAAATTGGGACAATCTATATATGATTACTTTTATTTATATTTTCCTCTAGGCCATGGACATTGCTGGTAAGAAGTTCATTGGGGAACATGATTTCCGGAACTTTTGCAAGATGGACGTGGCAAATGTACATACCTATACGCGACGTTTTACTTTCTTCGAAGTCTCTACTTGTCAAAATAGGTCGGCTTTGGTAAAAAAACCACATTTAAGCAAACTTTCTGTCTCCCCATTTGATAACTCCTGACTGCACTAGTATTCTTTAAACTGATTTTCGATTCTATAAACTCTTTCTGATCATTTTACTTTTGTATTTTTTTTTTTTTTGTCTTTTGGTCCTAAAACCTCCGGTGTACTTGTTTTTTCTTCTTGTGAAGTCACGAGGGTGATCAGCTTTGCACATTTACAATGAGAGGCAGTGCTTTCCTTTGGCACCAGATCCGCGCCATGGTCGCTGTTTTATTCATGATTGGACAGGGCGTTGAATCGGTTGATGTAAGTTCTTAAGTGCTTTTTTGTTCCAGTTTCCCTTATCCAGCTCAATCCAACCCTTACTTTAGAGGTTCATATTTTCAGGTGATAGATACATTGTTGGACACTACGAAAACGCCAAGAAAACCTCAATACCTCTTGGCCTCTGAGATCCCCTTAGTCCTCCGTACATGCGAATTTGAAAATGTTGACTTCATTTGTTCTTCAGGTAATCAAGCTTGCTTGAGATATCCTGGAACTGATTTCAGATCCAGAAGCTAATGATACTAACAAGCTCTTTTCATGTCTAAAAGGTGCTGCAGAGTCATTAAGGTCTCATTTCAAGAAAGAATCGCTGACTTACCAATTAGAGTCCGTGATTTTCCAGGAGGCTCTCCGTAACTGTGTACCTGTAGGCAATGGTACGATATCAGTCTCTCGTTTACCCTAAGTAGTAATATGAGTTCCATGAAAAGAGAGGGAAAACTCATAATTTCCGTTTCAGAGCAAAGCTCGTGTAATGGCGAAGAAAAGAAAAAGACAGGAGCTATACACGTTCCTCTATTATCTCGACCAACTGAGCGTAAGTCTCTCTCCATATCTCATTGCAACATGTACAGATGCAAAGATGGAGAGTACATATATGATCCTTTCTTTTTTGTGCAGCTTCTTACGAAGAACGGTCTGCGAAACTTAAATCCAGACAATAAGAAACATGTCATGTGTAGTGTCAGCGGGATCTCGGCGATCATCAAAGAACAGAGAAGCTTGTTAGCTAGTTGTTGTAGCAGTTGATGGAGGGTTTATTGGTTTGGATCGTTTGATGATGAGAATTACTTGTAATTTTATCTGTTATAGAGTTTCCAAGGGTTTTGTATTTTCTTGGTGTCCAACAATGACATATGTTGATTCATGATCTCGTATTATGTTAATTTGGTAATGCATTTTGATTGAACAATGGACTTCGGTTTAGTTTTATGAGGTTGATCACGAAAATATGTAATTCTTGATTCGGAAACAGGATACTCGGATACTCTCTTTTGTTATCCTTTTGCAGGTTGATTAGATGCCACACATTCATACAGAAAGGGGGAGATTCTAAAAGCTCAATGAACTTGAAGCACTTGCAGTTTCGAATGAGTCACACATGAGAATCCTTGTGGAGCACATATTCAATTATGTTGATAGCAAGCAAAAATATGAAGATTGTCTTATTCGAGATTTGGTAAGAATATATTATCGAAATAGGAGATAGACGAATATATATATATAGGCTGAAGTAAGCAGTTAGGGTTATGAGTTGAAGAGAGAAGCTTTGTTAGATACATGAGAGATACATAGTTCTTGGTGATTGAACAAAGAAAGTTTTGCAACTGTTTCACGACTTAAATAATACAAACACGCAAGATAGTGGTAGTGTGCAGCACAGGCTTTGATACTACAGTGATGAGGTAGAAATTTTTGTGGTTGAGTTTAAGATCACAGATTCTTGGTTATATGGGTACAGAACTACAGATCATAACCATACCCGGAGGATGTCGCTGTGGTTGCAGTTTGATCCAATGTTGATGTCTCATTTCCGGACAAACTAAATGTATGACTATTTGCAATCTTCTCCATCAGCTGTGAATAGCTCAAGTCATGTCCATACATAGAAGGATCTGACATAACCTGCGTTATTTCGATCTCTCTCTCGAGCATTTGCACAGCCTCTGACATTGTTGAGTTTGTGCAAACGAGAGCAACATTGATCATCCTCACTACTTCTTTGCTGTTGAATTGACCTTCGAGAATTGGATCTAAAATCTTCATTGTGTCGCCTTTCTGATGCAATGTCAGTGCCTGTAAAACGTTAGATGGTTAAAGGACTTACAAGTTGAACTATAGTTTGCAAATTGATTTGTGGAAGAGAAAAAAAGGCTAAGCTTCACGGCTACCCAAGTGATAAGCGAGACATTGTTATTCGCTCAATTTTGTGTCATTAGTCTCCCCACTAACGATCTCCATTGCCACAACCCCGAAGGTGTAGATATGGACATTATCTGTTAACTGACCCCATAGTGCATATTCTGGAGCCATGTAGCCGCTATTGCATTAAGAGAAATAAAGAAAAATTCAGAGCTCATTGTGTGACTATATATTATGTTTCTACGCCATGGTGTTTATATGTCACTACCTACATGGTTCCTACAATTTTGGTGCTAATGTGACTCTATTCTGCTTGATGGAGCCTAGCCAATCCAATCCAAAGTCAGATATTTTTGCATTTAGGTCAGTATCTAGAAGAATATTACTGGTTTTTATGTCACGGTGAACCATTCTGATCATTGACCCTTTGTGAAGGGATTCAAGCCCTTTTGCGATTCCAACACCGTTTTTTGTCTCGTTTCCCAGTCCAATTTTAGGGAGCTCTTTCCCGGCAGTGGATGTAAAGCAAGATAAATTACAACACTTTACATATATGCACACTTGAGTTAGACTCAAAACGTATGGAGACCTGAATGGCTTTTATTTACCAGACAGTGCTAGAGCAAGGGAGTTATTTAACATGTACTCATACACGAGCAGCAACTGATTCTTCTCGACACAACATCCATAAAGCTTGACAACGTTTAGACTATTCAGACCTGAGATCATGCCTATCTCGGTAACAAATTCACGGTTTCCTTGGCATGATTTGGAAGAAAAACTGTTTAACTGCTATGACAGTTCCATCTGACAGTTCTCCCTGCATTAAGTTTCTCATATCAGAAACAACAAACAGCCATTTATTGTCAGGTGTCTACGTTTGAGAAGAATTGTTTACAATGATTTTGTTTACTAAAATTTAACATATTTAAATTATAATTTTATATATATCTAAATCAAATAAACAAGTTTCTGTTGGTAGAGAATAAAAATAAAATAAATTTTAATATAAAATTATAATTTAAAAATAATTTTTTATACTATAATATAATTAATCTCCAATGATTGAATGAAATAAAAAAATATTAGAAATCTCATTATCCAATAAAATACAGCAAATAGTTTTAGTGAACCACTTTTCAGGAGTATCCACCATCTTTATTAGATCAGAATAATCTGTCGTAAAAAATACATGATGATACTGTAAAACATTCATACACTTCATAGCTCAAATCAGAACCTCATATTCTACATGAAAACTAGAGACTATGTTTTGAATAACGGATCTTCATCATCTTTTCTATCACTCTTTCCCTATTATAAAACTACATTTATCCTCAAAAAATATCTAAATCTTTTCATGTTCCATCTTACAAAATACCACCCACGTTCAAAAGCCATAGAGTCCAAATGTAAGTGATGATTTTTTAAGGATTAATTATTAGATTACCATAAAACTTTGTCTATATTACTAGGTTAGTATAAATTTTCCAAAAATTGCTAATAATTTAGTCTAACCCTAATAAATAACGATAAATATATTTAATTAAAAAATGATTAAAATTATTAATAAATTCATGTCATTTAATTATTATCCACATCATTTATATTCATAACTCAACTGTGGCATTTAGTTAACTCAGTCAAACCTTAAACATACCCTAAAATTAAAAATGTTAAAAAGTTATACTTAAACTCCTTTTATCAATATCAAGTGAATATAAATCAAATAAATGCACATGCTTTCTTGAATCTACAAGTTGAGACTCTAACTCAATCTCGAGATATATTAGGCATGGGCATTCGGATATTCAGTTCGGTTTCGGGTCGGATCCGATTGGTTCCGGTTCTTTTGGATTAAGAGATTTTATACCCATATAGGTACCGATTGTATTTCGGCTCAGTTTCGGTTCGGTTCTTATCAATTTTGGTTCGGTTCCGGTTACCCGAAACATATATATTTATATATGTTTAGAGTGAATTAGAACAATAAAACCAATGTGGTCTAGTGGTAGCATATGCTTATTTTAAGTAAGTAACTTGTGTTCAAACCTCAGCAGGTGCAGTTTGTTTTATTTTCATTTTAATGAAAGGTTTCCTTAATAAAAATTAGATGGAGTAAATTACAACAAGTTTCGTGATCTAGTGGTCAAGTGATATCCTACTATTGTATGGACCTGGTTCGATTCTCAGATACCCGATCGGATATCGGGTAAAAATCGGAACCAAACTAAATCGATCGGATTTTAAAATTAAGAACCATCAGGTAAAATTGGATATATCATATCCGACCCAAACCGATTATTTTGGTTCGGATCCAGAGCATATGCCCAGACCTAAGATATATGTTCGCTTACAACAAGTACACCAAAATTTAGCTATAGATATAAGTTGAGATCCTAAATCATATAAAATAAATCATATAGAGTAAAATCTCTATAAACTAATAATGTTAGGACTCTAAAAATTTATTAATTTAAAAACTTATTAATTTCTATAACTAACATTTTAATCTATATTTTCTTAACAAAATGATGTTATTTAAAAAATCTACTAATTAAAAATGATCTACACAAACTTAAAGTTATGAAGATAAATTTTTTATTACATTAAAATAGATTTAATAACATATATTGAATATTCATATAAAATGATGTATGTTCATAAGTGTAAAATGTAAAATATCATAAATACATTTTTGGATATAAATATGTAAGAAAATGATGTATATCCATATAAATAAGTTTAAAATGTAAGAAAATGGTGTATATCCATATGAATTTTGGATTTAAATCTAAAAACAAACATCACTAAAAACTTTCAATACAATATATACAATTAAAGATAAAATATTAACAAAATCTTAATGTTAAGTAAAAATAAATATCAATAATTTATAGAGATTATTAATCTATCAAGTATTAATATTTAGAGGTTCTTATAATTTAAAAATAAACTCTGATTCCTGTACTTTAAACCATAGACCTTAAATTCCAAAAGTCAGTCGTGACGTTCCTAAAATTCAGCCGTAACTACCTCCTATAAGTCAGCCGTTAAGTGCAATATATATCGCGATATTTCGTATTTAAGGCGAGAAAATCAGTCCAACCTCCATAACTCAGCTGTATCAATTAGATAACTAAGTCATATCATTTAGGCGGGAAAAAGTGTGAATATGTATAATCTCGAGACGTTTACAATCTCGAGATTTATAACTCTCTCATGCATTCTTTTAAATCTCGCGATGTTAAAAATCTCGAGATGTTTACCATCTCCCATCTCGAGACATATAGCAATTAAAGCTTTATTTTAGAAAAAAATCTATAACTCAGTTATATCGTAATTAAATAACTCAGTCAAACCTTAAAAATACCCTAAAATCAAAATTACAAACTACATAACTCAATATGACTGTTGTAACATTACTGATGACATGAAAAATAAAAACTGATGACATGGAAAATCGGAGCTTGCTGACATGTAATATATGTAATTATGTGAGCAAATATTAAGTCAGCCGTATCGTCAATTAAATCAGCCGTAAAATGTATGGTATTTAATCTTTCACTAATAACTCCGCCGTAATTGGATTGAGTTTATTATTAACTCAAATTAATTACCTCTGATTTACGTAACTTAACTCAGCCGTAACTACCTTTCATAAGTCAGCCAGCTGGATAACGTAACGCAGCCGCATAGTGACAATAACTCAGCTGTAACTTGTGTTCGTAAGTCAGTCGTTCATCAATAAGTCAGCCATAATTTTTACAAAATAAGTCAGCCATAATTTTTACAAAATAAGTCAGCTGTGATCGAATAAGTCAATCAGATTTTGTAACTCAACCATAACTAATGGTGGTTAAGTTATGTTCATAAGTTAACCATGCTCTAATAAGTCAACCATATTTTTATAACTCAGCCATAATTAATGACTGAATTATGATCATAAGTCAACCATTTTTTAATAAACCAGCCGAGGTTTGTAACTCAACCTTAACATACTCATAACTCAATTATAGTGCTTTAAGAGTGAGTTCACTAATATACGTCATCAATTTCCTACGACCGGTTTTTTGTTTACGTGGCATTGACATTTTTATAATTACATTTTTTGTTAGAATATAACAAAAAGACATGGTTGGTATTAAAAAAGTATTAATAATAAAATAATTTTGTATGATTTTAATAATTTAATTTAAATTTTATAGTTAAATAAATAAAAAAAATTTCTTTTATAACATTTTTTCCAACGTAACAACTTATTTCTATAATCTACCTTACAACATCAACAATCGGGACACACTTTTAAACAATTATGACTAATATAATATTATTATTTTTATATAATTTAATTATTTAATTAATTTTAAAAATTGATCCAATAGGACACAAACATGTGTGAATACCGTATTCTGCACATTTTACCTTTTTCCTTTCTTTTTCCTATTTTTCTTTTCTTTATTATTTATTATTTTTATGAAAACTCCTCTTTCATACTTCGATCCGATAAGGTTGCTCTTATATCTCTTCAATTGTGAGAATTTGGTTTTAATCTTTATTCTATAATAACAAACACATATTATAAGATCTTTTGTAATTTTTTTTTTTGCCAAACTGTAAATATCATTAAAAATGAAAATTTTAGGAAATATAAAATGAAAACCTAATTTAGTGCCTCCTTGGCAAAAAAGAATAAAAAAAAAGAAAGCACTAGTTTCTGATGTATGAATCAAAGGAATCAAAGCCACCTGACCATTACATCTGCAAATTTGTGCTTGTGTCATTTAGCCGTGATTGTATTCCTAACCTCCCTGTCTATTTGCTTGAATATGAGCTGTGGTGAGAGGTAGTGTTGCTTATGGAGAAGTTCAATACGCTGTCTCCAAATGTGATTAAGGGTTGCTTGAGTGACGAGCCTCCGAAGAATCGCTGGAGCCCGATTGCTTGTCCTTCGAAGCCACGAGAGTAGCTCAACCCAAGTAACAAACAAAGACTGGTGATGACCAAGCCTCGAAAGAACAAGTCTCCAAATAGCCATGCTAAAGTCACAGGATAGCAGGAGATGATCTCTTGTCTCGGCATGGTTAGCACAAAGACAGAAAGTAGAAGGGACGTTAAGACCCCAGGAGGATAGTGTCGACCGTGTTGGCAAACGGTTTAAGTGAGCCACCCACATGTGGAAAGCATTTCTTGGTACTGCTCCTTTAAACCAGACCAAATTTTTCCAATCTTTCTTCTCTTCTCTCGGTCTACATGCTTCCCACATTTTTGCAGAAGAAAAGCCATCACAATCTTTACCATCTACCACCCAAGCATAGGAGTGAGGAAGGGAGTCAGCGTGAGGAGGAGAAACAGTTGTGAGGTGAGCATGGAGTGCTAAAGCTTCCTCAGACCGAGGGGGAGGAAGGTTCCAGCAGTTTTCACGAACAGCCGCAGCAACCGGGGCAGCGAGAGGAATCCTCAAATGTCTCGGTCCCGAGCTACCAAGAAGTGAGATAAGGGGACCTAGAGGCGTCCAAGGGTCAAACCAAAAGCTAAAATTTTGGCCATTTCCAAGAATTGCTTTGATGAATTTAGCTTCCCAAGGTCTCAAGTTCAGCAAAGACTTCCAAGTCCACGAGTCCCTAACCGAGAAATTAACCGCCCAGAAACTTTTGCCTCTCAAGTTATGGTGTTTATGCCATCCTACCCATAAGGAGTCTTTGTCAGAGACTAGAGCCCAAGTGAAACGCAGAAACATCGTTTTGTTCCAAACCTCAAATCTTCTAAGACCAAGCCCTCCTTCAGCTTTTGGAAGGCAAACTGTAGTCCACGCTAACTTGGGAATTTTGCGGTTATCAATGCTACCGGACCAGAGGAACCGAGAACATAGAGCTTCAATCTTTTTAATACAACCCAAAGGAAACATGAAAGTGGAGATCCAGAGGTTAACTGTCCCAGAGATGACTGATGAGAGCAACTGGACTCGACCCGCATAAGATAACGATTTAGTAGCCCAACCTCTAAAAGTTCGTGATAATGAGTCTAACAATGGCGCATATTCAGAGATTTTTATGCATGAGTGGGAGGCCTAAGTACCTAATAGGAAGTGAACAAAGAGTGAATCCATAGCTGGCGATAGCATTTGATTCACAATTGTTCAGACCCGCATGGTAAATTTGAGTTTTGTCCCTGTTCATAGTAAGTCCAGACCAGCTTGCAAAATCATCAAGAGTTTCAGTGATTCCAAGCAACAAAGAACTTCCACCATAAAAAAATATCATCACAACATCAGCAAACATCAAATGTGATATATTCAAGTCCTCAATATTCGGGTGATACCTGATATAGCCACTATCAAAGCGAGACCGCAGTAAACTAGAGAAAACTTCCATTGCTAGAACAAACAGATAGGAGGAGAGTGGGTCACCTTGTCTTAATCCTTTAGAGCTCGTGAAATAACCACAAGAGGATCCACTAATGACCACCATGAAGGAAGGAGTTGATATACATTGGTCAATCCAATTTATAAAAATCTCAGGCATACCGATAGCCCTTAGGGAAGACAGAATAAAGTCCCACCGCACAGAGTCAAATGCCTTCCTCAAATCCACTTTCAGCATGCCTCTCGGATCAATGCTTGATCTGTTGTAGTCCTGAATAATTTCTGTTGCCAGCAAAACGTTTTCAGCCAAAAGACGTCCCGGTATGAAAGCCGACTGAGCATTGCCAATGAATTCTCCGAGGATCTGCTTTAACCTACTTGCAAGAAGTTTGGAAATAACTTTGTAGATAGTGTTCAAGCACGCTATAGGCCTGAAGTCGTTTGTTCTGCATGCATTAGGTATCTTCGGAACGAGGACCAAAGACGTTGCGTTCCACTGCTTGAGCAAATATCCAGACCTGAAGAATTCTTGAACCGCATCACAGACCTCATGTTCAACAATACTCCAGCACCCCATGAAGAATTCAGCCGAGTAGCCATATGGGCCACTGGTTTTATTTCTTGGAAGCGAGAAAAAAACCTCTCTGATTTCATCGTTGGAGAACATTTGCGCTAAGCTATGTTTCTGGTCTTGAGAGCATCTGTACGGGAGGAGAATTTCAATGTCGGATTGGACAAACATCTGCGGAGGCACATCCCCACCTAAAAGATTTGCAAAATAGTCGACACAGTGGGCTTGGATACCAGAAGAAGATTCAATTCTTTCATCCCTACTGTCAATGAGAAAATGAATGTGATTAATTGATTTTCTCACGGAAGTAAATCGATGGTAATAAACAGTGTTGCTGTCCCCATGCTGTAACCAATTCACATGGGATCTCTGAGAAAAAAACAGTTCCTCCGCTTTCGCAAGGATATACCATTTTTCCAAAGCATCAGCTTCTCGTTGTGCCAGAGACGGCGAAGGATTCGACAGCAGCTCCGATTGGCATTTTAGTAACTCATCATGAGCTTCCATAACTCTTTTTTCCAAGTTCGAAAAATTTTCCTTTTTGAAAGTTCTGATCACCGATTTCATAGCTTTGAGTTTCTTAGCGACGCGGAACATGTATGAGCCAGTAACATTGCAAGAGAACCATTCTTGTCCCAAGATATCAAGAAACTCGTTCTGCTGCAAGAGGAAGTTATAAAACTTGAAAGGAGCGAGATGTTTCTTGTACTGGAGTTGAAGTGTTACTCCATAGGAGACGTGATCCGAGAAGTCGGGTTCTCAAAACACGGCAAACGCTGATGGGAAACTAGCAGACCATTGCTCATTGACTAAAATTCGGTCCAACTTCTTAGCCACTGGTTTAGTGATGCTCTTGTTCCACCAAGTAAAAGTAGAGCTGCGAAATATGAGATCCAAGAGCTCTGCCTCCATTAAACAATCCCAAAAATCTATCATTCTTGTGTCAATATTCAGGGTCGGCGGGTTTGAATGCTCATCAGGGGTAAGAATGGTTGAAGTCGCCCAAAACTATCCAAGGCTTTTAGGATACAACTGGATTTGTGGCCACATGTGTAAGCTCAGACCACAGCTCCTTCTTTAATTCCTTATCATTTGAAGCATACACAATAGAAACTACCATCCACTGCACTGCATCCGGTAAGAGAACTTCACAAGTTATCATTTGAAGAGACTTAGAGATAACCACCACCTTGACACTATGATGCCAAAGAACCCAAATTTTTCCCAAATCAGAAAAACCATAATTTTCCTCGTGACACCAGCCAGGAAGCAAGCCGTTAATGAACTTCAGATGCTTCGGCCGTTTAACATGTGTCTCAATAATACCACCAAAAGAGGTGTACTACCCTTGAACCATTTCCTAAATCCGATGCGGTGATTATATACATTGAACCCGTGTACGTTCCAGCAAAAATGTTGTGTACACATACTTAAGATAAAATGGGGCCTTTGCCCCGAACCCGCTTGTGTTGTTTTTTAGGCAACACTGTGGTAAAACCCTGCTTATCAGTCTGGACGTTGTCAGAGTCACCCAAAGATAACTCCGAAGAGTCAACTTCAACTTCAGAAGTATTCCCAGAACTGGTTTCATCACGGCACTGAGTCTTAGCAGCCGAAGAGTCAGGAGAAGCTGTTGACATAGCTTTCTCCTCAGGTGTTAGGCCACTTGAACCTGGTTCCAGTGATGACGGTTTTGCTACTGTACTAGGAGAAGCAATGGTCTCATCAGTGGCCTTTGGAGTGATCTTTTCTCTCCATTCCTCAGTATTTGTACGCGCTTTATTCCTCCTCGAGCCAGGAGTGGAATTATGGGGAGTCTTAAGTCTCGGGCATTGCTCTTTTGAATGAACAGTGGACTTGCAACCAGTACAGATAATCGGAGCTGTTTTGTATCGTTTTAAACTATGCCCGATCTCCTTACAGTGGCTACAAACAGGGGGCATCCAGGGGCTCGAAACAGACACTCTGGTTATTTGCCCTGACTCAAATTGAACATTGACAGCCTCGGGGAGAGATCGACGAGGATCAATAATGGTGAGCACCTTAGCAACTTCAAGATTTGTTTTGTTTGCAGTCAAAGGATGAAGGAATTTTGGTTCCCCGACGAGACTAGCAATACGCTCAAGTCCATCTTCGTTAAAGAACTGCAGAGGAACATTACATAACTCAAGCCAGATTGGAGCAGCAGAAAGTTCCGGCTTAGAGGGTACATTTCCTGGCTCCCATTTGGCTACAAACATTGTTTGGCCTTCTATCTGCCAAAGTCGTTGATTGATTACTCTATTTCTTGTAGCAGCATTTGGAATCCTGAAAAGAAAAGAGAAACTTTCCATTTTTGACACTGTGATATCACGGTAGAGTTTGCTCCAAATACCGTTTACAATGTTATGAATTGTGCCTTGTGATGGAGGGCAAAATGGAATAGAAAATGAAATTGCTTCCCATATAAAATAAAATAATTATTTTATTACTCTATCTTAAAATAAAAATATAATAAAATTAAAATAAAATTTGATTCTATTTTAAAATCACTCCATTTTAAGTAAAAATAATCAATTTTACATTTGAAGATGCAGTCTCAGTCTCAGATTATGCTGTCGGAAGAAAACGGCTAAGCTACCAAAACCAGAAGCCGTGAAACTGAAACACCAAAGAGTTCGAAACTGAAACAAGAGCGTGTCACAAGTTAGATTTCACTAACTTCGATATCAAATAATTTCGTGGCATATCCTCAAATGGAATGGCTCGTGTTTACATGGAGACGCTGATACAGAAATGCGTCACCTTCTCTCAAATCAAACAACTCCACTCCCATTTTCTCACCGCCGGCCATTTCCAATCTTCCTTTCTCCGTTCTCGCCTCCTCGACCGCTGCGCTATCTCTCCCTTCGGTGACCTCTCCTTCGCCATAAAGATCTTCCGTCACATCCCTAAACCACTAACCAATGACTGGAACGCAATCATCCGCGGTTACGCCGCTAGTTCCCAGCCGTTACTAGCGTTTTCTTGGTACCGCTCCATGTTATCGCAACCTTCTTCGTCATCAGCTCTTTGTAGAGTCGACGCGCTTACTTGCTCTTTCGCTTTAAAAGCCTGCGCGCGTGCGCTTTGCTCTTCCGCCACGGCTCAGCTTCACGCTCAGGTTAACCGTCGTGGATTGTTCGCTGACGCTCTTCTCTGCACCACTTTGCTTGATGCTTACTCTAAAAACGGAGACTTGATAAGTGCGCAGAAGATGTTCGACGAAATGCCTGTGAGAGATGTCGCGTCTTGGAACGCTTTGATCGCTGGACTAGCGGCTGGGAATCGAGCTCATGAGGCGTTGGAGTTGTATAAACGAATGGAGTCTGAAGGAGTTTGGAGAAATGAGATAACTGTTGTTGCTGCTTTAGGAGCTTGTTCTCACTTGGGTGCTATTGAGGAAGGAGAGAAGATTCATGGATACGTTAAAGATACTAACTTGGATCAAAACGTGATTGTTAGTAACGCGACTATTGATATGTATACGAAATGTGGGTTTGTTGACAAAGCTTTTCAAGTGTTTGATCAATTCACATGCAAGAAGAGCGTTGTTACTTGGAATACAATGATCATGGGGTTTGCAGTGCATGGAGAAGCACATAGAGCGCTTGAGATCTTCGAGAAACTTGAGGATAACAACATTAA
>KE155755.1:10421-22379 GCA_000411075.1 Sisymbrium irio | reverse complement strand
TTTAATCCTATGTGGACACTCTCAATGGCATTTAGCCTCAACTTTAATATATTAATAGATTAATACAATCTTGTTTAATACAGATAAAATCATTAAACTATAATCCTGTTTAATACAATCTGATCACCTTAAACAAGGCTACAATTCTTTATAGTTCAAGGTGATTTTATTAATTTAGAATTTTAAACAAGATTGAATCAATTGTATTAAGCAAGATTGTATTAATTAATAATTATGGATAAAATCATTTTGATATTAATTAAATAATAATTTTATTAAACAAGATTGTATTAATTAATATCAAAATGATTTTATCCATAATTATTATTTAAATTTTGTATTGGTGACATTACAAAAATCAAGAAACGATTGATTATGTTGGAGAGCTTTGTATCAGCTCGTATCAAGAGTTCCGCTTTGACCATCGTTGGTTCTCTGGGATATCCTAAAGCAGATTGTGAGTGGGGTCAGAAGTCACCATATGGAGGAATGAAAAGCGACCTGCCTATAATTGATGATTTCTGCGTTGTTTGTGGTCTTCATTCCTACACTCACTAAACAGTGTAAGTTACCATGGCCCAAGAAAGGAAAAGTCGGTTTCTCTTGATAATTCTCAGATACCTAAGTAAGAGCACAAATCAACTTAGAGTGGACTTATCGGCGGCTACTCCACCTTACTGTCGAAATTCTTCTGGTAAAAGGGGTGTTTGAGCCTTATCCATGGCTGGGTAAATGTATCACAGAGACCATCCTAAGTATTTTGACAAAGGAATTCATTGGCTAAAAAATATAAAGAACGTTCTTCCAAATCTTCTCGTCCGTAATATATTGTTTCACTTTCCTTGTTCATGCTTTCTTTGTCCATTGAGACTGGTTCCACTCCTTAAAAATAACCAGCTATTTTAAGATTTTATGTTATTTGTAAAACTGTGACATAGTTATGAAAGAAGTAACAAATCATGTAACAGTCCGTATGCGCAAATTCTTTTGTTTTGTGATCTTTATCATTATGTTCAACAGAGAGACATGGCCATTCATAAGATGCACTTCTTAAATGCATAATTCAACAATGGGATTTCTCTAGTGTCCTTCAACATTAGATCAATGCAAAGTGCAGCATAAGAGTCCAATAAAGTTGTAGTCTTTTGCCTAAAGTAATTTTTTTCTAAATTTTCAAAATAATTATTATCACAAAAAGAGATACAATTAAAACAATTATTGTGTTTATTCTGACCAACTTTGATATAGTTTTTTTGCATTGTTTGTGTCTTTGTGACAGCTGGAACTTTTTAAATTTAATTTTCTCAACCATATTGTTAAGCAAATGAAATAACAATGTTTCATCTTTCACAAGTTCTAAAACATCTTTAGATTTGATGAAAACACAACCCTTTGGATAATTAATGTGGAAATTAACAATATCCTTCTCTCTTTCTTGACATTATTGACCAGTCTTTAAATACTCATTCTTTATAGTTTTCCTCAGTTTGAGTTAGAATATTATATACTCTTTTAATAAAGCACATACTTTGTTGTTTGTGGCTTTTATATCATTCCTTCTTTCTTTTATTAACTTGGGAGTATCTCAGGCCTATGGAAGGACCTGACTAATCTCCAAGGAAATGTGCAACTCATGGATGGACGATCTTTTCTCTGGATATTTTATATTACCCAATTAACTATGTCATCTCTTTAAAATCAGGATAGTTGATGGCATTAAATACAATATTTGCATCATAAAACACCTATATATACCTCCACAAACATTTTTCCCATAAAACTGTTTACCGTAAGCTCCAAAAATACATTTTTATCTTTTTCTTTCCTGCAATATATCCGGGGAGGGGAAGCAGAGCAGGTTTTGAACACATTGAAGTAAAAAAATATATATAGAGCCCCACTTTTATGCCTTGATTTTTAAAAATAATATATATAGAATGTTATATACAAAATAAAGAAAATTGATAAATATGTTTTTTAAAAAAATTTGAAAATTTAACTATTTGATATTTTTTTATATTTTTATGATGTAAATATATATATATATATATAATTACTAGAAATGTTTTTTTAAAAACAAATTTAATACTTTCTATTTACATCACCCAAACTTTTGATTTTTCAAGAGAATAAGTCACTTCAACTGAGCTTATGTTGAGAAAAAAACATGAAAAGTCTTTAGTTTCTTGGGTAAAAGTTAAAATTTTAATTGTTTTTGAAAAAACTTTATTTACTTGTCAAAAATGCAGATTCACTAATATAAACCATTCTTGAGTTTAGAATTTAATATTTTTTTAGATTATTTTTTTTTCTTTTTTATAATTATTTTGTATCATAAAAAAAAATTTGGGAACCTGCAGTCATAGCAAAGAATAAATGTCCCAAGACGGTCACAAATGAGGGAATATCCAATCTATAATGAGCATTATCTCTTGGAATTGCTAGGCCATTTGAGGGTCTAATGGCCTGTCCAATGACTTGACTATTCCTCGGCTTGAGGAGTTGCATAAAAAGCACTTCCTTGAAAACTCACCCGAATATCTCACATAATTTAATAGCCATAAAGTCTGATATGTCGAAGGCCTATGACCGGGTTGAATGGAGTTATTTAAGAGCCTTGCTTTCTGCTATGGGGTTCCATCCTCATTGGACTGAGTGGGTGATGGAGTGTATCTTTGTGACCTATTCGGTGTTAACCATCCTCATGGGATGATTGTTCCTAACAGAGGATTGCGATAAGGAGATCCTCTCTCGCGGTTTCTATTTGTTTTGTGTACTGAGGGGCTCTCTCATTTGTTAAACGAAGAGGAGAATAAGATCATCACTGATATTAGTTTTGGACCTGAAGGTCCCTCAATCTACCATCTATTATTCACCGATGATAGTCTGTTTTTTTGAAAAGCTAATGATGAACAGAGTAATGCTCTCAAGACCATCTTTAAACGGTTTGGAAAAGCCACTGGTCAGGAAATCAATGTGGACAAATCATCGATCTCTTTTGGTGATAATGTGGAGCTTGACAAGAGGAATGAAATCACATAAAATTGACAGATCTTCAATAAAGGGGGAGCTGTTACTTATCTTGGACTGCCAGAGTGTTTTAATGGCTCTAAGATTTAACTGTTTAACTACATCAAAGACAAACTTAAGTCCAGAACTTCGTATTGGCAGGCTAGGATTTTATCGCAAAGCGGCAAGGAGGTTCTTTTGAAAGCAATTGTGATGGTCATGCCTATCTATGCAATGAGTTGTTGTAAACTCCCAAAAACTATATGTGCAAATTTGGTATCAGCCATGATTCAATTTTGGTGGAGTTCATCGGATCACTTGAGAAAAATCCCATGGGTGAGCTGGGAGAAGCTCTGTTTGCAAAAGGAGCTTGGGGCATTGGTTTTAATGACTTGGAAACATTCAATCAGGTTCTTATGTCCAAACAAGCGTGGAGAATTCTCACTGACCCTCAGAGTTTGGTGGCGAGACTGATGAGAAGTAGATACTTTTATGATGTTGAATTTCTTCAAGCCAGAATGGGAGTTTGACCATCGTAAGCGTGGAGAAGCATCCTGCACAGGAGACTGTTAATGAAACTTGGTATTGATCATCTGGTTGGAGATGGTGACAGCCTCAACATTTAGACAGACCCATGGATGAAGGATAAGGATGGCAATTTAAGGGCACCAATGAGGATAGATATAACTTTTGATGTTACTCTTAAGGTCAAAGATCTGATCGATCAACGAAGCAAAAGCTGGTGCAATCGTACCCTTGATGATCTGTTTTTCAGGAAGATGTATTTCAGATTCTAAAAATCTGACCGTCACCGGATTTTTAGAGACTCATGGACATGGAGACACAACAAAAATGGCTACTTTACTGCTAAATCTGCATATTGGTTGGCATGTCAACATTTCAAGTCGGAAATAAGATGTGAAGCAAAAACCTTGCCGTCTTTGAATCCATTATTAAAGCACAGGTTTGGAAGGTGCAAACGGAATCGAAGGTTCGAATGTTCTTGTGGAAGGCTTTAAGTAGTGTTATGCTTGTCGATGATGGTTTTAAGAGTAGGGGAATGAACACTGATGGATGTTGTCCAATATGTGGTCTCAGGGAGAGAGTATTAATCATGTTTTGTTCTCGTTTTCAGTGGCTAGACAAGCTTGGGCTCTTTCTAGTCTACCGACTCCTGTCCAAGCCTTTGATCCTGATTCTACATATTCCAACATTAATCAACTGTTGATGATTGATAAGTGTAGAGTGGGAACTTTTAAGCAGAGGACATGGCCGTGAATCATTTGGAATATATGGAAGAAAATGAATAAGTTCATAGCTAAGGGAGTGAATATATTGACCACTGAGATGGTGGATCAAGGCATGGATGAGGCAAATCAATGGTTCCTTGCTTTAGTGTGTGAATCAAGCCATAATCAAGAAATAGCTAAGGAATTGGTGATCTCTCCAGAACAATGGAAACTGCCTCCGGTTTTATGGATCAAGTGTAATGTTGGGTTTTATTGGTGTCAAAAGAGAAAGCTAACAGGGGCAGATTGGATTTTGAGAATAGACACAGGAAAGGTGGCGATGCATGGAAGAAGAACATTTACAAACTTCCCAACAAAAGAGGAAGAAAATTTTCAGGTCTTGTTGTGAGTGATTGAAAGCATGACTGCTTGTAGGCTGGATAAAGTCATGTTTGGTGTTGAAAATTAAAAGCTTGTTGGGGTGATCAATGAGCCAAAAAGATGGCCTGCATTTAGATCACATGGAGGTATGATCAGGAAAGGATTGGTTGGGATTCCGATTTGGCAAATGGTTTCTGAACCAAATCGATCAAATCAGGTGGGTAATGTGATTGCTTCCTCTGTTTCATCTATTCATCTTCGTAGATCTTATATTGCAACTGTAGCTCCAGATTGGTTAGATGAACTGATTGAGGTGGAAACTGTTACATACTCAAGCTCTTAGAGTTGCATTACTATCTTCAGATTTGCTTCATATGTATTTCTCATTTTAGTCTGTTCTTATTTATAATTATAAGTGGTTTACATTCTTGGTTTGGAGGTGTTTCGGGCCTGTGTTGTGGGCTGGGATCTTGGTGGGATATTTTGTTGCCACCAAATCTTCTCTTATATATAAACCCAATCAGTTGACCAATTTTTTTTTTGAAATTGTACTTTTTGTTCCAGTAGGACCCGAAAAATCTCAGAATCATCTCTGAAGGGAAATGAAAAACATGTCCAATAAATCTCTCATTTCCCGCTTTTCACCTTGCAAGCTCTGCTTCGTCTCACCCTCCTTCTCTTTCTCTTCATCACACTCGTCAACAACTTCATATAGTTTGTGAATAATTCTACAAGCCTCCTACTCTTCTTCTTTTTCTTCATGCGTCATTAATTCTTTTGGCACATGTTTTGGATTTAATGTGCATTTCTTTGTATTCCTATGAGCCCCAACCAAGTATATTTTCATGAAATTACTCATCCGTTCATCACTTTCATATGGAAACTGTCCTTCCAAATGTTGATGTTATTACCAACATATGTTATATATTTTATCAATCGACTCTCCTAAGATTTTTCTCTCGCATCAGACATTATGAAACTAGATTAGAAGACACTAATCAATATATTGTAAACATGAACATTTCTGGACCTAATTTATTCCACAAAATAAATCAAACACTAACGAAATTTGAATTCAATAGGAAAAAAGAGCTAAGAATAAGCCCGAAACATGAGATACTTACATCGCAAGGCATCTCCCCTCATATAACTTCAAACATATTACAGTATTGGTTCCAAAACAAAGCTAGTTCTCTCTTTCTTTAAAAGAAACTTGTAATGCGATTGACTACTAATATATAATCTGAATTTTTTTTATTAATCTATGATGTGAGTGAAATTGATTTTTTGTAAATATTTAAATAAAAAACTGAAACTGTAGATTTTTAATCAATAATACAGACTTTGGTATAGAACACTATGATCGCTTCATCTAACGTTTAGCACACTTAAATATTCCAATACATTAATAAATATTCCATCCGTTTAAAAATGTTTGTTGTTTTAAATGAAAGTACAAAAATTTAAGCATTTAATTTTTTTTAAATATCATTTAAAATAAATAAATAATAGTTTAAACCAATTATTAAAGAGAAACATAAAATATAATTGGTCACACAATTTTCAATAAAATTATATTTATTTTAAAAATCTCAAAACATTAAATATTTTAAAACAAAAATTGTCTTCCAAAACATTAAATAAATTGAAACAGAGAGTGTAGTAGATAACAATATTGCCTAAAGACATCTTTTTATATTGTGATTTTAAAAAAAAATATTGATCTAACATCAAAAATTTATTCAATATAACTCATATACCAAAATGTTTTAAGTGTAAAGAATCAACGTTAATTTTCATTAACAACCATTGAATCTAAGAAATGATTATATGAATTACTAATCGAATAAGAATCAAGTGGCATGAACCTATTGAGAATATTTCATTATTATGGTGCTTGTAAGTCAATAGAATGACTTTTCATGTTTACAAATGTTATTTTCTTAATCTTTGATTGCATTACCGTTGGTAGACAACATCACACTCTTGTAATTTTATTTTAATATCAAGGGATTTTACCATAACATATTTTATATGAGGATTTACTCCACATTTGGATTTGTAGTTGTCTCCTATTATCATATATGGCATTTTTCCCGAATCAAATAACAATTTATATTTTATATTTTTCGAATTTCTTCTTTCACAAAATTTGAGAATTATTTTCTTCAAATTCATATACTCAAATAGATGCTTCAAATAAGCTTTGAAGTCTTTCCAAGTTGGATACAATTTTTCAATAAGGGAAGCAACTAAACAACTTTCATTCAATCTCGTACCTTCATCATTTAATTCATTAGCGATAATCAGTATTTTTTTCACTTGTTTCACCACAGAAAATCAGAGATGACATCACTCATCTTGCAATCCAAAAACATTCCCACAATGATTTTTTTATGCTTACTATTTCAGACTAAAACTTTTTATTCCTTTTTTACTCTCATAATTCTTTTCGAGATTTCAATTGTTGATAAATATCATCAAGAGAATCATCTACAACATTAAAAATATAAAAAATAGTTTTGTAACCAATCATCCACAACTTTAATGGCTTCACTAGAGATATCACTGTCAATATGAACTTTTCGTCTTTCTGAAGTTAAGCTTTGTGCTAAATTTTGTGTTATGAGATTAAAATAAAATCTGTTTCAATGATCTTAGAAATTTGTTTCTTCTAAATGTGACTTTTCACATTTATAACCGCAATCGATTATTTAATCATCAGTTTAACAACAAGAAATTTACCTACATACAAAATTACAAAAGATTTATCAATCAAATAAATTAAATTACATTTCAATAAACACAAAATTATTCCATTAATTACCTTTCAGACAAAGATTTCAAAAAAAAATAGTGATTACGCTATTCCAATAAAACCATTCGCTATTTTTCAATTACCGTAAGAATCATGTGCCTCCCAAAATTTCACATTGTATTCCACGCTTTTGTAATTGGTACCATAACCAGTTATAAAAATAAGATTACTCCAAATATAGAGTAAATATAGGAATACTCTATTTTTTTTTATTTTAGAGTAAAAAAAGAATAAAGTTGGAATAAAACTCAGCTCTATTTAAAAATAAAAAAAATAGATTTTTACAGTAGACATGTCCTAACTCTGCACGATGCATATCCCCTCTTCTTCCATAATATTTTCACCATCAAGTCAAACTCTGTCCTAGAAAACTTAGTATAATAATTTAATCAGTAAGACTTTTTAACTATAGACTAATTCTAATGTAAATCTCTATTTCTCTATTTTTAACTTTAAAATGAAGTAATCCTAAAATGTAGTTAGGTTTGTCTCCAATATATTACTCTAATTTCTTACCATATTTTAGGAAATGTATGGCTCATTGAGAAATTCCACACAAACAAATATTTGGTTAAATCTAGTCAATTGTGAATATTTATAGAAATTATGTCTTTGTAGTTATCTTCATAATTTTTAGTAAACGAAAATTTAGATGGCAAAAGAGAAAGATTGAAAAGAAAAACATTTGGAGAAAGACCAGAAATGTTCTAAGAATGTGCTAAAGGAGATACAAATGCAAAAGACTCATGATCTGTACTATCCAAATTGTACTCACAACATCACCGTAACTACTAAACTCTTTAAAAAGGGAGAAGAGACTTTTCCATATAACAAGGAGAAAGTCGTATAGTGGTTTGTTATCGATAGCTCTTTCAAGTACCATTTCATTTACCTCCCATGGTTATATAACAACACTCAAGGTATGCATATATACACATACACACATATATAAGATGAATGATGATGATGATGGTGCTCAAGTATTGTTTCTTGATTTGTAAAGCTAGTTAAACTCATCCAGCATAATACTCGTCCTTCTCCTCAAGGTATATATGTGTACCCATTGATTCACAATAATGGGACAGTTTGATTACTGAATATTTTTGATTGACTGATTCTTGATCTCTATGACTAGCCCCATCTGTTCAAAAACCAGAAAACACCTTGCCTACACTGCTAGTAAAGATACAAGAGAATATGCTGAACCGTTTGCCAAGTCCCAGTCCCACTTCTCAGTGGTTCCTATTGGTTTTTTGGTTTTGCTATTCCTATCAGTCATTCTACTGTGGACCCTGCCTTCTCCATCACCACCACCACCAGGTCCAACTAAGCATGGAATTCAATAAAGATAGATGTTCAGACACTTCCTTTATTGAGAGAGGTAAAAGGAGATAACGGAGGAGGCTTCTCCTCTTCTTGGCTCATAAATTTATTGAGTAACAATTACCTTTCTGTAATCTTATTGTTGTTCCTAGCCATTCTGGCTGTGCTCTGGCGTTCCATGATATAGTGATTCCTTTTTCTTCCAATTTCTCTTTGTCCCCAAGTTTTACCAAATATTTAACGAAACAATCAATATATTTGTTGCAGAGGTCATAGAAAATGATTCAAAAGAGATCGGTGGCTACATATCCTCAAAGACTTGATGTTACAGATCAAGCGAAAGGTCCTTTCCATACCTTTGTTTGGTTGATAGAAATAAAGATGAACATATAAGATTATCACAAAATAGATACTATTATCTCTTTCATCTTTCCTGACTCTCTTTTTCAGTTTTGGCTTCAGTTACTAACCATCGCTAAAGAAAAGCCGACGAACAATGGTATACTCCATATCATTTTTGCCTGAATTCATCTGATTCTGTGCCAGATTTGTTACTACTTTATTGACTCTGCCTATTTTAGTAAGTCAAAGTGAAGATCCTACTCCTAACAAAGAGGATGATACCTCCCAGGCTTTGGCTTCGTCAATAAAGCTATAAAGAGTATTGTGTACGGAGGCCTAATCGAGTCCATCACAACCTTTGGTGTTGTATCCTCCGCTGCTGCATCCGGAACTTCAATCCGTAAGTACACGTACATGAACATGGAGTTTTTCATATATCTCACTTCAAATAAATAATGTCCTTGCTTGCAGCCAACGTTCTGGCCTTGGGGCTAGCCAATTTATCACTGGCCTTTTTATAATCATTCATAACGCAATTCTTCTTGTTTCATGCAAAAGGTTCTCATAAGTTATGGAGAAAACAGAGTATATGCCCCATTTCCCATGATCAACCGTGCCCTACTGTTTTCTCTTGTGTCTTAACACTTTTCATTATAATCTTCAGTAAAAAATTGATTTCAATCATTCAAACTTACCAGAAAGAGGCTGTATTTTGGCAGCTGTATGTATGGACTCTTTAGGCAGCCACGATATCAAAGATGAAACAATGATCTTATGCCAGAACTAAAAGCAGTAGATCCGTACCAGGAATTGCTAGGGAAAATAAACAGGTTTATACTCCATTCTTTCATCTTCATTAGTGTGATCTCTCCCCTCTTCTACGGCTTCTCACGCCTTCAGAATGGATAAACTCAAGACCGGGGCTGCATACACTGGAATAGCGATAGTGTGGTCTGCGCTTTCTTTCGTTGCAAGTCAACATGCCAGCGATGTGTTTGCAAAGTTGACTTTCATAAGCTCACCTCTGATTACCTAAAAAGAGGAAGATGTTTTATGTAACCCACAGCAAAGCTACCAAAGAGTTTGTTTGTTAGCTGATCGGTCTCTTTCTTTTTCCATTTTCAGAGTTATCCATCTTTTCCATTTTTTTATCTCAAAATGCCTTTAATGTGTTCCGTACACGAACTTGTTTTGTTTTTCTGTAAGCAAAATGTTCGAATCTTATCAATAAAGTAGATAACACCCTTCCTGATAGGCAGGTCAAACTGAAAAACTGATATTAAATTGTTCAAAAATATTTTTTATGATCCGTAATTAAAAAACTCCAGAAACTCTATCGAAAAGTAAAATTGTAAATGAATAAAAGATTTTCAATCTGATTTTAAATATTTTATCATTTGAAACTAAATAAATATTTGAATAAAGAAATTTCATCAACCTTCTTAAAAAATTATGATGTCTATATTTTATAACTAAATAAATATTACATTATAAAAATACTTCTAACATATACTAACACACGATAACAAATTGTAATGAAATAACTAATATTAACAAAACAATATATATCATAACTTTAAATTTTCTATTCAATTCAAATTAAATTATTCAAATTATTATTCTATAATCTGTAGTTAAGAAATCTGAGAAATTATAAAAATAAGAAAATTTTAAAATTGGAATGATATTACATAATAATTCAGAAAAAGTGAAAAGTAAAGATTTTTAAAGTTGATTTTAAATATATTATAATTTGAAACTAAAGATAGTTTATTAATAAAGAACAATAATGAACTCTATACAAGAATAAGTGTATTCTTTGTTTCTTTGCTGAAATAGTAAAAAAAAATTGAAACTAATTGAAACTAAAGATAATTTATTATAAATATAAAGTAAATATTTTCAAAATATATTTTAAATATAATATTATTAGAAACTAAAGATAATTTTGTAATATTTATCTTACTCTCTCTTGAGAATATTATGCCACGAACCAAAACTTCTATATCAAATAATTCAAAATAAATAAATTTTCATTTTATTAGATAATAAAACGATAAATATTTAATGATCCAATACGTTTAGTAAATCGAGTAAAGTCATATAAGAGAATAATAAAATGTTTCAAAAAAATACAAAGAAAATGAAAAAATGTTCTAGAACACCCAATCCATCGGGTAATCTTACTCGTCAACTTCATTTGAAAAGGATAAAAAAAAAATAGAGGAATGAGTAATATAGGAATCACTCAGTGAAGTTGGGAAGTTAACCGCAAATCACAGTCCAGTCTTAACACTTTAAATACGAAAAAACAGACTAAACATCAGCAAAATGGTACCTAAGTCACCCAAATATAACAACCCGCTTTCTTGCCATTGGGATTCAGAAGGATAGAATAATGTCCAAATGCACTAGAGAACAAGTCGACTTAGCTGTTCACACCCCTTCACATCGGAGATAGTACAAAAGTCTGTCTATATAACCCCGCCTCTAATGTCTAACATGATCGTCTACTTATATATGAGTATAAATAAGTATAACAAACATTATTATTTAACATGAACAATCAATTGGATTTAATCATGTAAGTATATTCTTAATTCCAATTAACAAAAAAAACTATCTAAACTCGATCAGAAAAAACAGATCATATTTAATACTAAATTCTTTATTAGGAGTTCTAAGCTAGTTAAGCCTTGCGGAATAGCCCTCGCCTTAGCAAGTGGATGAAAAATTCAAATTCTGAACTTTGAATGCTCAAACGGATACTACATCTGAAATTAGCACACAAAAATTGAGTGAAAACGGTTTTCAAACGATAAGAAAAACTGATATTCGGTCAACTGGTAAGAATCA
>KE155754.1:3982-14307 GCA_000411075.1 Sisymbrium irio | reverse complement strand
TAAGAGACACACCTCTTAACATGAAGAGTTACAACTCTTTGTGTAATAACATAAATAACTAATTTATGTAAATGTATCAAGGAGAGATTATATAGTTTAACAATAGTGAGTGGCGGAATCTGGAGGTTAACGTATTGAAGATTAGCTTGTTAAACTCGTCTACGAAGGTCGACAGAGGGGTAGAGAAAATAAAAAAACATGATGGTTCGGAAGCAATCTGGTGGGGGGATACGTCGCTTCCGATGGCCATTCTTTGTTTTTTTCATAGGTGGCCGTGCATATACATCGTCATCGTCGCTATGACCACCATCGATTATTTCTTCAAGAGAAAATGTGTGAGCTAGAGAATCCTCCTGGGTCATACCAATGGAGAATGATGGTGGAAGGATAGAAGATCCAGAATTTATAATCTATTTTAAAAATAAAATGAAAAATATTCACTGGATCAGTATAGCAGCACATAACGTGTAACATTGCTTTTAGCAGATACGAATAAAAGAAATTTAAGGTTTAGATAACCAAAATATAACAGTTAATATTGATGATAACTGATATGTTTTATAGTAAACTTTATTAAAGTTAGTAACAACTACGTAAATACCAGCCGAAGAGTTACTTACCAGAGGATTGTTGTCATCTAACCCCTTGCCGACAACTGTTTTCTTGTCGCAACGGAACGGATATCCTATCTCTGCAAATATCGAAACATATAATACATATAGTAAGCATTGACAGAAACAAAAAGATGGATGACTGATTCTATTTGAAATATCAAGATTTAGATGAGACGAACATAGTTACCCTTTCTCGTTAGAAGTAGTTTTCTTAAGAAGAAAATATCAATGTTGCGTTTATTCTAATAATCCTTGTATGTATATAAGTATGTTATTTTAAAAACTTGTATCGGCATGACGATTGAAACAAAGCGACGACTGTACGATATAAATCTTCAAAAATTCTACTTGGCAGTTGTTAGTTGTAGAGTGTAGGGATATTTTTGGAGTACTGAATTATAATTTAATGGTAAATAAATATATGTTGTGGATGAAAAATATAAAATATGATTTACATAATAATTGAGTACATAATAAAAAAAATATTTTTTTTTTTGGGAAATGAACATTATATATATATTTTTTATAACTTTATACTGTGGCTTGAACTGTTAAATGGTTAACCTTATATATAAATTTGAGAAGTTTAAGAGATATAAATTTTTATTTAAAAATTGAGATTTTTTTTCCTAATAGCACATCAGCATGGCACACTGTAATAAATACATAAAGATATTGTTAGTTTCTATGTAATAAAAACATAAATTCTTTGAATTTTTGACAACAAGCTATATAAAACATATAATTCATATGTAAGTTAAAAATAGAAAAGTGATATCAAAATAAAGAGAAAAATAATTATAATTTATGATGCAAAAATATAATTTTTATGTTGAAATGATTAGAAATGAGTAAACAAAGAAATAATATAGAAATAATCACAAAAATGAACAATTTTGAGATGTTTGTGAAAAAATGTTAGGGAAGGAAAAAATTCTCAAAATGTTTCATTAGAAGGGAGTATAAGACGGTTTTAACCCTCAAACCTAAAACTTAAAACTTCCTTCCCATTTTCATCTTCTTCGAACAACGCCGATGAGAGTTGCTGAACGACGCCGATGAGGGTGGTCGAACGACGCTGATGAGGGTTGTCGAACGATGCCAATGTTGATTCTGTCGACGCCGATGTCGGAGGATGTCTGAGGAAACAACGGTAACGTGAGATCAGAGGAGAGGACGACGCGAGAGGATATCGATTAGAGATCTGAATAGAATCATCGGTTTTGCTTTTGCAGAAGAACGAGCTCCGTAAAGAGATCCATCCTCGCACTAGAGATCAACAACTCGCGGATCTGAAATAGTTATCTTCCTCCTCAAACCTTTGACTATTGCTATCGATTAGAAATTCATTCATGGTTTTGACACTCAATCAACATGTCAAGAGAAGAAATCAGAGAGTTAAAGAAGATTCATTTCATGAATGATACTTCAATTTATGTTTAGGAAGGTTTTTATATGTTTCAGAAAAGGCCTTCCCGTATAGATTCGTTCATTCAGAATAGATTATTCAATTTGTTTCTTTAGATTTGGTCTTATACAAACATCATCCAATTATCTCAAATACTTTATACTAGATTTTTGGGATAATGTGTATCAACTTTTTGAAATGTATTAACTCTTCAGAATGTAACCACTCAGGAAGGCTTTCCAAAAGCCTTTATTGTTTTCTAAAATTTATAATTCTATTTTATTATATTATTTGGTAAGACATTCTATTATATTAAACCTATTAAATGGCCGGTTATGAGCTATATGTCACTTCATACATTAAACGACCGTATTTGGCAATTTATTATCAATCCAATCTATTTTTTTTTTGGAAAGCTTTCCTGACTTATTAGAAAAGCTTTCCTAAAACATATCGAAAAGTAAAAAACTGCAAAAACCACCTATTTATTAATGCATTCTTGTTTTAAAGTAAACACATTAAAGGCCCGTTTATGATCTATCTGAAGATTTGACTCATTTTAACGAAGAACCACAATCTACATTTGGGAAAGCCTTCCGAAATTATATGAAAAACTTCCCTAAACATACAAAATTATAATAAAGTTTTTTTATTGGCTAAGTTCTTGTAATGTAATTATATAATATTGTACTGATTTGGAATCAAATTAGAAGCACATCAAATTAACACGGTCTGGTTGCTTGTAATTGTGTTCAAATGTAAAATTGAAATACCAAAAATCCAATGGGATGATTCACATAAGAAATAGCTAAATGAAAAGCTTCTTTACAAAACAAGAACAAAATGAAATAAACTTCTTCATATAGCCGTTTTGCAAGTATTCTTGTTATGTCCTCCTACGCCGCATCTCTTGCACTTGTGTGATTGCGATTTGAAACCTGAGACACCAAACTCACCAACTGATCTTATCCTTTTTGTAGAAGGTCTTCCACTGCTTCTTTTAGTATCTTGTGGAGGACATGAAAATTCGGCCATAGTTTCAGGGAAATGACAGGTTGTCAAATCTTCACATGAATGTATGCTTTCAGCATAAGCTTTAGCCCATGTTTCTGTCGAATATAAAGAATCAACTAATTTTTTTCATCTATCTTTGCCCGCTTGGCTACAGAAATTGCATGGATGCAAGGAATTTTTTCTATATCAAAAACCTTACATGTGCAACTCCTGTTATCCAAGTGAACAATAAACTTCATATTCTCGCCTCTTACCTCAAACTCGCTTCTACTTACTTGGTAAGCATTGAGAGTCGTAGAAGTACTATACCTGGTGAACAAAAAATTAATTATTAGATATTTAGGAAAGTCTTACTAAAACATTTAGAAACTTTCTTGAAAATAATATCAAAATAAATGACATACCTCGTTACCATTTTCTTCACTACCCATGGTGTAAACAGATATTTGTGTCTTGCAGCCATTTCTCTGCGCTCGTGAAACCAGGTTGTGAGTGTCATTCTTATCGTCTCAAGGAGAGAGATTATTGCCAACTCACGTGGCAATTTCAACAAGGATTCCAGCGACTCTGCTATATTTATTGTCATAATATTGTATATGTTTGCAGGTGCATATCAGCGACTCCACTTTCTGACATCTCTGTCCCCTAAATACTTAACAAGAGCTGGACTGTGTTCACTTATTTCGTCGAATATCTCAGTAAAATCAAACCGTGTATAACAATCATCAGCAGCTTCAAGAAGAGACACGAGTCCATTTTTCCCAAACTTTGGTTCGATGTTCTTGAGAAGATGAATTTTACAAACGCCATGATGAGCCAAAGGATAAACCTTGTAAAGAGCTATTTGCAATGGCTGTAGCTCTATCTGACACAAAAACAAGATCAGCCGCATCTGGAATCATAAATGTCATTCCTCAAAGAAACCAGGTCCAAGAGTCTTCGTTTTCTGAATCCACTATCCCGAATGCAAGACGGTATATATAGTAATCTCCATCCTGTGCACTAGGTCCTAACAAAGTTCCCTTAAACTTTCCCTTTAAGAAGGTACCATCTACGGCAATCACTCTCCTCATATAAGAAAAACCTCTTATTAAAGGTTTAAAACATACAAATGAGTACTTGAACTTCCCATCAGCATCAGTCTCCTTAAGTTTAAACAACCATTTCGATAAGTTGTATTAACTATCCTCTGAAGTACCTCTCATCAACTTCTGGGCTTGCTCTTTAACTCTCCAAGCTTGTTTGTAGCTGATTTGTATACCATGCTGGATTCTCACTTGTTCAACTATCTGATAGGGAGTGAGTCCCTCTTTCTTTTCCCCAAAGTTGCTGGAAATCAAAGTTCCAAGAAAATTAGCAGTCGCTTGCCTATGGTTAACTTTCCTGTGTGTTGTATTACAAGTATGCACATGGACATACATTTTCACCACAAAGAAATCAGAAAACGAAGCTTCTTAGCATGCATAGCGTAATAGAACTCCATCTAGGTTTGACCATTCAGTAGTAAACTCAAACTTACAGTCCACAACCCTTTTTTCATACTAAAAAACAACTCTTTTTTGTTCTTAAATATCTTACTCTCGTATAAATCACTAATTGCACGCCTAGTGGAGGATGGAGACAATCCATTATGGACTGGGGAAATATCAGGAATGGTATGAAGAGTTATTGAAGGTTGACCTTTATCAAATGATGGAGATGTGTTGTTGCTTTCCCCTGAGGCTAAAAGGTCATTTCCATTTAGTTTCTGAAAAAATAAAGAAGGACTAGTATATATTAAGGAAAGGCATATCGAATAGAATATTAAGAAAATATTATTAACAATTCAGAAAGCGGTTCCTAAATCTACAACATGTTGTTTTCGATGAGTGTTGGGAACTTTAGCTTGATCCGGGGAAAAATCAGATGTGTTGTTGCCTTCTCCTGAGGCTGAAAACTCATTTTCAGTTCGTTTTCGGAAAAATGTGGAAGAATTAATACATATTAAGGAAAGATATAACAAATAGTAAATTTAGGAAGTATAATAATGGATTCAGGAAGGGCTCTCGGAATTTACCACCTGTTTTTTTTGCTTGAGAATCATCACATAGAATTCCCGAGGCGTCTGTCATACTAATGTCATCCATTTAAAAAACAACTTCATTGTTTGTGGTGTCTGAACTTTGATCACCATTTGGTTTCTGAATTTTTAAGAAGTTTAGTACTAATTTTGGAAGAATAATTTGAGAAAAAATACATGAAGCTTTTCAAAAACATTCAGGAAAGCATGTATGAAAACTTACTGTAACACATATTCTGCTAACCCCCAAAATTCACCCAAGCTTTAATAAAATAGATTAAAGTTCGTAAATTATTATCATTCCCGAAACAAATCGGGGGAGAGTCTTCAATAATGGATTTCATATTCAAACTAATTCAAAAGAGAATTCGTGTTGTTCTTGTTAACTTCAAATTCTCCACCAACTCCGTCTTCTCCATCTTCAGTCGGTAACTGTCACCATCTCTGGCGACTGCATTGTTCGGCATCTCTCTCTCACTCTCGCAATTCGCATCAACTCTCCTCAACTTCGATTTCGATCCACGATTTATAAGGTATTGGGATTAATTGCAAATAAAAGCTACAATTTATACATCATCGTGGTTTGGTTCTTAGTAGTATTGGCGTGGGTATCTTTGTAGTATTTGGACAATAATGACAGCTTATTGTTAATAGGTGTGTGTTCTGCCATATCGGAGGAAGGAGTCACAAACAAAAAATCACTATAAAGGTTCGACATATCTTTCAAATTATTTTCCTGTTGTAGCATTTATTAGCTTTAGTTTCACAGTGATTGATTGTGGAAAATATATTTTCAACTATGATGTTTAACTTGTCGTCATTGTTGCTTAATAATGTACACTTATTTGAACAGTGGAAATGGACGTAACTAGGATTGTAACATAAATGTTGTCTGGCTTGGGTTCATTTATGCAGGTATGTACAATTGTTACAAGTGTTAAGTTAATGTATTTGGATCATTGTTTTGTTAAATAAATTTTGTTTTCCTTTTGATTTACATGAAATGAAGAATTGATTTTGCATATGAGAGGGGTGCTCGGAGTTTTGTTAATGCTGTTAGTGCCAAATTAAAAGTTAATGGAAAGATAATATGTCCATGCGCCGGATGCTGCAATTTAGAACGCCATACATGGAACAAGGTTGTGTCTCCTTTAGTTATAAACAGAATGGACGAGGCTTACAAGATAACTACTGAATGGTTTCACCATGGAGAAGGTAACTCGGTTGCTGTATTAGAAGGTAAAGATAAAGTGTGGAATGCTGAGGTTTTGGGTTTGTAAGAAGCTGCAAATTGTTTAGATGAAGATTCAGGTAGAAAGGGTTCAGAGTAACGCGAGGCTGCTGAGGGTCAGGATAGGAAAGAAGATGAGTTCTTAGAAAAACTTACAGGAGCTGATATGCCATTGTATCCAACATGTGTGAATCATAGCAAGCTATCAGCAATAGTTTTGCTGTTTAGGATAAAGACTCAGAATGGCTGGTCAGACAAAAGCTTCGATGATTTACTGGAAACATTACAAAAAATGTTACCTGAAGAAAATGTGATGCACACATCAACTTATGACCTCAAGAAGTTTCTGAAATCGTTTGATATGGACTATCAAAAGATTCATGCTTATGTGAACGACTGCTGTTTATTCAGAAAGAAGCTGAAGAAGGTTGAAACTTGCCCAAAATGTAAAGCTTCGAGATGGAAGACCAACATTGTAACATGCCTATTTATAGTATATGGAAACTTATGTGAAGAGGTTAAAATAATTAATTTGGCTACATATGTCACTAAAGTGCATTTACCTTTTCGGTTGCACATGCAGAGAAAACTCCACGATTAAGCGTGCTTGAGCTGGAGTAGTCAAAGGATGGGTGACCTACCAGGAAGTAATTTGCGGTACCGTGTGAGTGAGGCCAAAACACGGGGAACAGTCATGTGGTGATTGCAGTATATGATGAATTTTGAACCTCCTGGTTGATGCACCGACCGTCGAGGGGTGGGCCAGCCTATGGGCCTAATGAGAGGACATTGGGCTCACTGGTAGGGGCGGTCGAGGCGTTATAAACATGCACACTGGTGAAGTAAAGAAGGGTGTTTCTCGGAAGGTTTTGAAGTATTTTCCAATAATCCCTCGTCTGAAAAGGATGTTTAGATCGGAGAAAGTAGCCATGGATTTGAGATGGCATTTCAGTAACCAGAGCATTGATGGGAAACTGCGCCATCCGGTAGATTCTGTGACGTGGATGTCAATGAATGATAAGTATCCTGACTTCTCAGCTGAGAAGATGAACTTGGTCAATGAATGATAAGTATCCTGACTTCTCAGCTGAGAAGAGGAACTTGCGACTTGGACTTTCTACTGATGGATTTAATCCATTCAACATGAAGAACAGCCGATACAGTTGTTGGCATGTGCTGCTGGTTAATTATAACATGGCTCCTAACTTGTGTATGAAGGAGGAAAACAACATGCTCAGTTTGCTGATTCCTAGACCGCATCAACCTGGTAATAGTATAGATGTATACTTAGAACTGTTAGTAGAAGATTTAAACCATTTGTGGTCTAAAGGCGAGTTGACTTACGATTCATTTAGTAAGACAACATTTATGTTAAAGGGAATGCTTCTTTGGACTATTAGTGACTTCCCATCATAAGAAAATCTTGTTGGGTGTAAAGTGAAAGTTAAAATGGGTTTTCTTATATGTGGAAAGTACACAGATAGTTTGTGGCTGAGTCATAGTAGGAAGCATGTATACATGTGCCACCGGAAAAGTTTATCTCCGTCACATAGTTTAAGAGGAAAGAAGACTTGGTTTGATGAAAAAACAGAGCATGGAATAAAGGGAAGGATACTGGCGGGAAGGAATATTTCCTTACTACTGAGAAATTACAAGAATGATTTTGGTAATAAAAAAGAGACTGGGAAAAAGAAATCTAAAGCTGTGCGTGAAGACATCCCATCTGATAATGAAGACGAAAACAATACATCTGATGAAGAAGAAGACTTAGGAGAAAAAAAACGAAGAGGAGTTATCCAGATGGAAGAAAACATCAATATTCTTCACATTACCTTATTGGGAGGTATGTTTATTATGTCAAAAACTTATATTGTTTATGTTATTTTCAATTGTGTATACTAGGTTCTGATTGCTCGCTTTCAATGCATTCACATGACAAGTATCTTCTTGTAAGGTACAATTTAGACGTTATGCATGTCGAGAGAAATGTGGCTGCAAGCTTGATTGCAACATTATTACATTGTGGCAATTCAAAGGATGGTCTAAAGGCTAGCAAGGATCTCGAATATTTTGGTATCCGAAAGGATTTGCATACGAAAACTCACGGTAAAAGGACATTACTTCCAGCAGCTCCATGGTGTCTATCAAAGTTAGAGAAGAAAACATTATGTAAGAGGCTCTTTGACTTTAAAAGTCTGGATGGATATTGTTCTAACATATCTTCTTGTGTGTCACTAGACGAGTCTAAAGTGATGGGGCATAAATCTCATGATTACCACGTGTTGATGCAACAACTGCTACCAGTTGCGGTTAGAGGTTTACTACCTAAGGGACCTAGGATAGCCATACTGTAGATATGGTTTGAACTGGATGGAGAATACGAGAATGTGGTTGTTATGAAGCAGATGGGATGTTTATGGAGAGCCTCTAAGTCACGCCTAGTTAATCAAATTAGGAATGCTCAGAACAATGCAGACAGAATGAGCTACGGCCAGACAATATTCCTACGACAGATTGGAGAAAATTTGTCAAACAGAAGAGTAGTCAAGAGTTTAAGGTATTAACTTGTAATTACTTTTTTCACATTAAGTATGCTAATAATTGCATATAGGCTGTCAGTGATGCATACAAGGAAAGAAGGCGTAAGAAGATTCCTCACACATGTAGCCGTATAAGAATGGTTAGATTGGCAGAGGATTTGGTAAGTATATTACATTTCTATGAATCTAAATGTTTTCTATATTTTTTGGATACCAATTAAAGGAATGGTTTCATAATGTCTATTATTAATATATCATTATTTAGAGAAAAAAAGAGTTCAGATGAAGTGACGAGGCTGAATGTGTGGGTCAAGTCACGAACTAAAAAGGATGAGACACCAGTGAACACATATGCTGCTGAAAAGATTGTAAGACGTATTTTATGTTCCTATCTTCTATGTTTGTCGTTATAATCTATCTCTTTTAATAAAACTCCAACATTTAGCGGGAAAAGGCAAATGAGTTCATTCGGTCTGATGCTCCATCATCATCATCGTCAAACCCCAAAGGAAAATACTTTTGCTCAGATTTTGGGACCTGACAATCTCGGACGCTTGAGGGCAATAGGTAGAGGAATGAGTATGAGCAAACTTGCTTGTTTCCAGGTGAAGAGCAAGTATATGAGTAAAATGCAACAGACCCAAGTTCAGTTGCAGCTGCAGGTCCATGAATTACAAGAGGTTCTTGTGAAACTAATAGTCGTCTAAGTGCCTACATGATGTTGTCATTATATTCATGGTCTATGTAAAATGTTGACTCTATACATGATATTATCATTACAGTGTCAAGACTCAGAAATTGGTGAAAATTCAGCACCAAAAGTAGGTATTACTGTATAATCAGATTAGTTGGTTATTTTTAGTGAAGTTTATAGATTCTAACTCTTATTTTCATTAATATTGTTAGAGTGTAAACCAAAACCCGCACCCTAAGTGTGTTCTGTTTGATTGGTCTGATTCTGAATACAAAGTAGCTGATGGAGGTCGTATTCTATCTTTTGATCACATGGATTTCATCAACAATGTACCGTTGGGCCCTAATTCAGTGAAGGTGTTGGTTGAGACGACCATTGAAGGAGATGCATTCCTCTGGAGACCTGCACCGAATATGTTTAGTATTGCTCATGCTGTAGGAAAAAACTATTGCGCGTGGCCTCAAGATTATGTTGTTGCTATTGACCAGGAGTTAGAACCAGAAGACATTCCGCCTAAGGTAAAACTCATCTGATTGACTTTACTTAGGATTTGTTTGCTTTTTAATTTTTTTTTATTGGTTTTATTTGTTTTATAGAGCCTAAACACAACTTCAATGAACAAATGAAAACTTTTACATTGGCTTTCAAATGCTGATGAACCTATGGCCGAACGCCGTTGACAGACTCTTGATCCTAAAGCTTTGGTGAAATGGTCTTTGATATGTTGCGATTTTGGCTCATCTTAACCCGTTTTATTTAATTGTT
>KE155752.1:231039-243422 GCA_000411075.1 Sisymbrium irio | reverse complement strand
CGAAAATATTAGAGCCTACCACTTGACCTGATAGACACTTATACCGCCAGAGATGCTATGAGATGAGAAAAAGGTTGCTTTTGTGCAGTATGAGGATGCCAACTAGTGGTAAGTTGGACATTTTCGGAGGTGTTATCCGATTCTTAAACTAGCTGAATAGTCTTTGTGTTGCACGTATACGGTGATAGTTTGTTTATTCTTGCAAAGTATAAGAGGTATTTCTAGGAAGAGAACACAAAAGGTTTTAACTGACGAATCTTATACATTTGATGTGTTTTGGTGAAGTGTGCTCCACGTATGGGTGTACCATGCTATTTTCAGATTGTCGATGACCCAACTCTTCCATTCCTAGCTTACGGTGGTTCTAAAGGTCAAAACTATGTGAAAGAGGATACTCTAAAATCTCTACAAGATATTATACATATCTTTGTTATTTACAAATATTTATCTGTTGTCAAGTTGATTCTTAATCTTTTACTTTAAGTTTAAGAGAATATGTTTCCTTTATACTTTTTTTGGGATGATGTGGATTATAAAGTGCTAAGATTTTGTTGAGTCCTTGATGGTTCAGGTAAAATATTGCATACATCAATTAAAATATCCGGTCCAAAATCCAAAAACTTAGGAAATGCAAATCTAACCTATAAGTAAATTATGGAGTTTTCTGTGATAAAAATAGAGGAATATGAGATTTTGAAATTAAAAATTGAGCTTTAGTAATAAAAACTTTGGTGATTGAGCCATTTCGTTTGAATTTTTTAATTTTGTTGTTAATGGTATAATTTAAAAATGGGCAATTCTCCAAAATAGTAATTTTTTAGGTTTTGATGACCAAAATATTTTGGAAAGGAAAAATGGAAAATAATGTTTATTTTTTCAAAATTTGTTTTTTAAAATCGTTTTTTTTCAAAATTGTTTTTTTTCAGAATTTTTTTCGGAACCCTTTCCTCAATATGTAAACTATTCCTAAATATTTGTATATATTTCCTAAAATTTAATGACAAGAATTTTAACTATGTTAAACCCATTTTATTGTTTCTTTAGGTTTTAGAAAAAAAATTATTATAAATTATGTAAATCATTTCTAAATATTTTTTTTAAATGAGTTTTTTTTTCTTTCAAAATTTTTTTAAGGAACCATTTCCTAAAGATATGTAAAACTTTCTAAATATTGGTGTACTTTTTCTAAAATTTAAGAACATATTTTTATGCATGTTTATCCATTTTAGGAATATTTTCCTGAAAATATGTAAACCGACCCAAAATATTTTGATTTTTTTTAAAAAAGAGATTGAATTTTAAGTTAAGATTTCATTAATTTATTTCTAAATAAACAACAAGTAAGACATACAATCTAGATTGGATACAATTGTAACGTCTTGAGTAAGATCTCTAACATTTTTAGTAATGTATACCAAGAAAAATGTTAGTTTGAATTTTAAGTTGGAATATCAGAAATACCTTCCTACATAAACAATAAGTGAGGCATAAGAAATAGATTGGATATTGTAGTAAAATTTTTAGTAAGTTCTCTAACATTTTCAGTAAGATTTATAACATATTCAGGAACCCCTTACTAAATTAATATTTTAGTAGTATTTTAGTAAAGTCTATAACATTTTTTCAGTAAACCCCTTTTAAATACTAAGAATGTCATGTAAAAATCAACAACTAAGACATAAAAAATGTAATAAGTTTCAGTAAAGCTTTTCCAAAAGTTTAGATTTTTTTTTTTAAAATATTTTATCAATCATGAAATATCATATTTTTGAAAGATCATATAACAATTCAGAGATAATACTTTACTGAAAGTAATTACATTGTTTATGTTTTCATGAAGGGGTTTACTGGAAAAAATAGGCTAACTGAAAAAAAAAAATAGGCTTACTAAAACAATGTTATAGACTTTACTGAAGTTAAGACGTAAGAGTGCCTTTTTTTTAACGCTGTTTTGATTTACGAAGAACCGAGGGCCAGGCCCAAGAGTACACAATGACAAGAAGAATCAGCAAAGGGTCGAGAAAGCGCAGAACAAGAAAGAATACAAGAAGGCAGCCTAAAAACGATATGGAACTAATTCAAAAGGAAGAAACAGAGAATAAAGTTTTGACGTGAAGTCAGAGCCGGGGGAGGAAGCAGCTATGACTGATTCTAGCCTTTTAATGCTTCTTCCATTAGCAAATGATGAAGTCAGACCCGGCCTTTGCAAGCAATGTAGGAGTGGTATCTTCCATCTTAAGTCACACTTAAAGCTGTTTTGTTTGCTGCACTGTTCCGAGAAATGCCTGGGAAAAAATTTAGTCGATGACAAAGTGAAGAAGTAGTTGAATGGTGTTGATAAGGGCTGTGAGGTTGGGGAAAGGTGCTGGATGTAGCATTGCTTCTCTTGCGTAGGTAGACGATGATTCAAAGATGACATTTTGTGTCGTGAAGTTTTAACACTTTGGACTGCCCAATATAAGAAAAGAGTTCAACTTCCATAAGAGACACTAGAAAAGGAAAGACGCCCATGTGATAGTACCTCACCATCTGAATTGCGTATTATCCAAGATGCTCCACTGTTAATCCTAGCATTTGTCCAAAACGCTCTCACATTACACTTGATGCTGTTTGGAGGAGGGTTGAGCCAGTTCAAAGAGGTATAGTGAAACATCCCGATTTCTGATATATGAAAACTTATGTAGAGAGGTTAAAAGAATTGATTTGGCTACTTATGTCATCAAAGTGCACTTACTTTTCCAGTTACACATCCAGAGAGAACTCCAGGGTTAAGCGTGCTTGAGCTGGAGTAGTCAAATGATGGGTGACCTACCGGGAAGTCATTCGTGGTACCATGTGAGTGAGGCCAAAACACGGGGAACGTTCATGTGGTGATTGAAGGGTTAGTATATAATAACTTTGGAATCTCTCGGTTAACGCACCGAACGGCAGACAGGGGTGGGCCGGCCCATGGGCCTAGTGAGTGCACATGGGGGCTCACTGGTAGGGGCGATCAGGATATTATAAGTGGTATCAGAGCTGGTTAGCCATCCTAGTTCTGACATGGGAGGCGTTGTGGGACTGGTGTGGGTTCGCAACGAGGACGTTGCATGCTTGAGTGGGGGTGAATTGTAACATCCCAATTTCTGGTATATGGAAACTTATGTAGAGATGTTAAAAGAAATGATTTGGCTACCGATGTCACCAAAGTGCACTTACCTTTTCGGTTGCACATCTAGGGAGAACTCCAATGTTAAGCGTGCTTGAGCTGGAGTAGTCAAAAGATGGGTGACCCTACCGGGAAGTCATTCACGGTATCGTGTAAGTGAGGTCAAAACATGGGGAACGGTCATGTGGTGATTGCAGCGTTAGTATATCATGACTTTGGAACCTCTCGGATAACGCACCGACCGTTGGACAGGGGTTGACAGGCCCATGGGCCTAGTGAGAGGATATGGGGGCTCACTGGTAGAGGCGGTCGGGCGTTATATATAGGGTTGATCTAGAGGATCAGTTTATACTTCTCTACCATTTATAGAGGCCCATATAGACGCCTCTTCATAAGCTCGTTTGCCTATCTCCATAGGGGAAAGTTGTATATTCTCAAAGATTAGGTGATTCCTTACTTTCAATAAATACCACAGTGTCCACGGGAAAACATGATATCTTTCTTCCTCTAAGTCCTTATTTTTGCTGACCATCAGAAGGTGGTAATGATTAAAAAGGTCAAAGAGTTTGAGAAACCTGGCGCAGGAAGAGGGATATGCGACAAATCCCATGTGGAGCGAGCAGTAGGTCAAGTGAACAGACCATGACAGTTACTTTCGGAAACTGTTACTTATTTTGCAAGTTGTGTCAATCTGTATACCCCGATTAGATAATCGTTCTTTGACAGCCAAAGCACCTGAGAAGATTCTCCACAAAAAATGTTTATGAGCTTTGGAGGGGCTTTGATTTTCCAAATATTTTTCCAGAGTTGGTTCTCAATTGGTGGTAGAGTTCTTAGAGGAGGATTCTGATGACCAGTGAGAGATTCTAGAATTTTGTATCCACTGCAGGAAGTATAGACTCCATTATTCGTGAAACCCCACTTGTAAGTATCCAATCTTTGAGTGTTCACTTTGATAGTTTGGATGATGACCACATCCTCTTGTGAGAACAACTCACGAAGAGAAGGAACATTCCATCTTGCAGGCTTTCCGATTAGCAGATCAGAAACTTTGAACGAAAGGTTTACAACACTGTCTTGACGATATAGATTTGGTCTTAGGACGATGTTAAGTAAAACCAGAGAAGAAAAGAAAACTCAAGAAAATCCTGGAGGTCATTGTTTCCTCCGACTAAGACGAAACTGATGATACTCAAGATTTTAACATACAAAACAAAGAACCATATGGCAGACAATTATCACAAGACCCGTTCGGAAATTAATAAATAAATAAAAAATGAAAACAACGAAAAAAATGAGAAAAATATTGCAAGTTTAATATGTTTTATTGCAGAAAATTCAGAAGCAAAAGTAGACAGAAAAAGAGGAAGACCATCCAAAATTATTAACCAACAAAAGTGAAGAATCTTTAATCTACAAAAGTGGAGCAAACAAAAACATGGATCAAAGACAAACTCTTCAATTATGATAAACAAGACCAAAACTGCAAATATACCCATTTATAAACACTGCTCAAGAAGCTAAGAAGACACCTAATCATCTGGAGATTAGTCATTACTCAAGCTTACAAACAAGAGACACATCACCTTTATGAAAACAGACTTCATCGAATTTATATCTATAAATTAGAATGAAATCTGTTGCAAAAAGCAGAGCGATTTTGAGCAAGAAATCACTTACAAATCTCTGCACTAGTCTCTTTAATCATTGTATTTTCTGCGTTGTATTTCCCTCTTTAAATTGAAAATCAATAAAGTAAATTTTAATCATACTCTTTTTTACATCTATATTTCTAAGCTTTCAGATTGATGGTTTATACGAGTTTCAATATCAAGTTTTAATATTCTAATTTACCAAAAATAATATAACCAACATAACCTGTGATTAAAATTGGTAATACAACACAATATATATATTTTTAGTAAAGAAAACGCAGTATATTTTTTTGTTTATGATTGACTTTAATGATTTTCCTTTCTTGACTATTATTTAAAAATGATTTAAATTATTTTTATCTTATAACTGACTATTATATTTTTTTCTTTATTAAAAAAAAATTTAATCATTTTTTATAATTAATTTTTTTTATGGTTTTCCTTTTTAGGCTATTAAGGATCTTATAAAACTTTTTTTTAATAATTTTCCTCTTTGTTAACTATAACAAACTTTAATCAAATAAAATATATTTTGATATATTTTAACATCTTCAGTTATATATTGCTACTTATCACGATCCTATTATTTAAAACCTCTTAAAAGATTAAACTTTATATAATAAAATTTCCTAGTCCGTTAAAAAAAAGAAATACTATATATAGATATTATGCAAGCTTTATCACATCACATAAATTTTATATATAACATGCTAATTCTAACAGTTTTCTAGTATTTGATAATTGAAAAATTAAATAAATAGGAGAGAGGGAATACAATTCATACCAAACTGATTCTTACTTTTGAAAAAAAAAATCAAATTTGCTATAACAAAAAAACATTGTTTATGAAATGACCAAGTATTCATTTTTATTTTATACTAACTCTAATATCAACTAACATTAACTTGTTAAAACTATAATATTTAATATTATTAGCAGGTAACTATTGTTAGCATGTAATAAAATTGTTAGCAAATAAAAATTGTAGCAAATAAATTTTATATATAATATGTTAAACTTCCACCGCTAAACCCAAATGTAAATATTATGTTAAAATTTTAATGTTGTTAACATATAAATCTTGTTGGCACATAAGTTTTATATATAATATGCTAACTTTAATATCATTTAATATTTACTAGTTGTTAGCACTTACATTTTATATATAACATTCTAACTCCTATATCATATAACATATAACGTTTACCAGCTCTATCACGTAAATTTTATATATAACATGTTAACTCTAACATCATATAATATACCATTTGTTACCATTTAAATTTTATATATAATATCCTAACACCAATATCAAATAATATTTACCAGTTGTTAGCATGTAAATTCATGTTAATTTTGTATTCCTTTGGTTTGAACATTTATGACTGAAATCGTCTATGTTTTGAAAGTATATTAATAGGTCTGACTGAAACCATCTTACATCAGTGCAAAATGATGGAAGTGAATGTTTTAGTTAAAGACTTGAACTTTTTAAAAAGCAAATAATGCATTTGTTGGAGGAATCATAACTGGTTAATCATGGAGTCTACATGTATCTTGTGGATTTGCATAATATCTATAGTCTCTGCATATTCTCCATATCCTAAGAACATAACTGCATAACTACCACAGACACTACCAACATGTACCATATTCTACAATTGAACCGTATAATCTACATAAAAGTCACAGAGCTGCATCATATCTACATAGTCTATTCTTACTATCCCAATGGTATGCTTTACGCTCACAACCTAACTACAGAGCTGCTGCAAACTCTATGATCAGACTACTGACATGGGTCTCGTAGAGTATGATATATGTAGAGTTTATTCATAGTTCTCCTACACCTGCAACTTAATTCCAAAACCTGCATATACTACCATCGTGCCACAAATTCTATGCTCTAACTACTATGTCTATATGTGTAACACCCCGAATCGGTTTAGGTCAAAGTTGACTAGTTGGTCGAGAAACAATCAAACAAGAACATGCACGACCAACCTCAAAACCTAAACCAGTATGAAAGTCAATGACAGATACTATGGTCATTCCAACAAGATCTCTACAACTAAATCCAAAATTCGGGTTGATCCATCCTTAGTACCATCCCTCTCGATCAAGGCCAAATTTGTTACAACCTATACCCCAATCTAAGACTTGTGTTAGCTTGGACAAATCTAATATCAGAAGAACTCAGTCAAATCAGAAAATTCTTATATATATATTATGGATAAAGTAGTGGACCGGCCATAACTAGACCGACCCAAGCCAGCCCATACTATATATTGGATGTTTTCCTTTTCCTAATAGGATTATGACGTAGGCATATTTCATATTTCTTATTACTTCGGATATGTAATATTTCCTTATTACTTGTACTCATGATCCTTATATAAAGGACACTTATGATTATGAATAATACACAACACCAATTATTTCTCTCTATTCACAACACGTTATCAGCACGAGCACGATAGACTCAAAACCCTAAGCCAAAAACCCAAAAACCCTAACTTTCCTTTTTCTTCTTCTTTCTTGGAGAAAACCCTTGGCGGCTGCATATTCCGACGGTTCTAGCTCGAGCTCACGATCCAGCGATAAGGTGATCCGATCTTCAGCTCAGTGATAGCATGATAGCAGCACAAACAAGCGATAGACAGCTCGATCAACTTAGCTCACGATCCAGCGAAGGTGTGATGCAGCACATCGGTACGATCTCAGCTTCTCTAAAACTCATTTCTCTTCTTCGTGGACGCTAAAGGTAAGTAAACCTAAAACCCTTTAAGATAAGTCTGAAACCCTAAAACATTGTGCATGAAATTTTAACTAAAACCCTAATTGGACATATATTTAAAACCCTATACCCTAAATTCTTTGAAACCCTAAAAGTTATTTGCATGTTTGCTATAATTAATTGGCATATAGAAACAATTTTTTAGGTTGTTCACTAAATCTGAATCTGGTTTTTTTTACCGAAATTGAATATTTAGCTGCATGTTTAAATTGTTTGACCTAATTGAAATTGGACCAAACCCTAATAGCTTGCATGTTTAAAAATCGGACAAATTTACTAAACCCTAATTTGATTTTTTGGTTTGAATATGACCTGTTTAATGAAACCTGACCATGCTTGCTTATCTATTTTCGATTGAGTTTATTATTTTCACCCTAGGATGTTAGATGGAACATATAAATCGTTTTGATAGGATAACTAGATTTATTTTCTTGGTCATGTTAAATAAATTACTTGGGAACATATGTATAAGCAAGGAACGATTTTAGTGCATGTTGATATATAATTTCAAATACCCAATATCAACAACTTCGATTATGCTGACCTTAATTTCTCTGGAGATAATTATTTACAATGGGCACTTGATACTAAGATCATCTTGAAATCAAAAGGGCTTGGTGAAACAATTGATGATGGGAATGAGTCAAATGAAAAAGATAAATACAAGGCTATCTTAATAATCCACCATCATCTGACCGAGAGTCTCAAAGATCAGTATTTGACTATTGAGAACCCATTGGACCTTTGGAATTAATTAAAATCCAGATATAACCACCAGAAACTAGTGTTATTACCAAAGGTCATTAATGATTGGAGGTGTCTCAGAATCCAAGACTACAAGTTCGTGGATGAATATAATTTAGCAATGTTTAAGATAGTTTCCAGAATGAAACTATGTGGTGAAACGGTCTCGGAAAAGGATATGATAGAGAAAACCTTTTCCACCTGCCACAAGAGCAATGTATTGTTGCAACAACAATACCGTGAGAAGGGTTTTAAGACCTATGCTGAACTGATCTCATGTCTTCTGTTTGCAGAACAAAACAACGATGAATTGCTAATGATAAACAATGAGATGAGACCTCCTGGAGCTAAGCCACTACCTGATGCAAACTCGGCCGAGGCTAAGATAGAGCTTGAGACAGAGGCCAATCAAGTCCATCATTACAATCAACCCGGTAGAGGCCATGTAGGATGGCACGGAGGACGTGGTCGATATCATCCATACTGTCAAGGCACAAGTAACAATTATGGTCACGGGAGAGGATACCAATCCAACCCCGGACGTAGCCGAGGCATAGGCCGTGACAATTACCCTAAGCCACAAGGCTCGACCAAATCAGTTTGTCATCAGTGTGGAATGAGTAACCATTGGGCCAAGGCATGTAGGACTCCCAAACATTTATGTGACCACTACCAAGAGAGTTTGAAAGGAAGAATCCTGAAGCCCATATGGTTAATAATGATGATGAATGCGATTTTGACCATGAGAAAGATGATGAATTTGGATATGAGACTTCATATTTTTTCAATAATTCAAGTTAATTTAAGCATTAATTTTTCTTTTTGTTTCCTTTGCTTTGATTACGTTTTGGATTTGGTTTTGTTTGCTCTTCTAATTAATGAATGAATGGTTTTATTTATGAAATCATCAAGAAATTAATTTCAGTCACCATGGTTATTGTTTTGAGGAGTTCCATGGACATTATCATGGTGGATAGTGGGTCAAGCGACATGATCTTAAGAGACAAAAAGTATTTCATAAATTTGACACTTAACAATGTTAATATCAGCACCATTGCGGGTACGGCCGGTTTGATAGAAGGTTACAGCCAGGCCAATATATTATTACCCTTGGGCACGCATCTAGAAATATCTGATGCTTTATATTCATCCAGGTCAAAGAAAACCCTATTTATTTTCACAGATATAAGAAAGACTGGCTTCCATATTGAAACAATGGGCGAAGGTAACAAAGAGTTCCTTCATATATACAAAATTTCCCAAGGCCAAAAGAAAGTCTTAGAGACTATATCCGCATATTCAACTGACCTTTACTATGCGAAGGTCAGTATGATATAGGCCAATGCCACGGTGAACAAATAACTCACCGAAAATTTCACTTTATGGCACGACCGGCTTGGCCACCCTTGGCATAACATGATGTGAAAGCTACTCTCAAATACAAATGGGTACAAACTGAAAGAGAGAAGATTATCCCAAATAATCTCACGTGTGATGCATGTTCACAAGGAAAACTCATTATTAGGCCATCATCAGTCAAAGTGACTAACAAAACTATAAACTTTCTGGAAAGAATACAAGGCGGCATTTGTGCGCCAATTCACCCACCTTGTGGGACGTTTAGATATTTAATGGTACTGATTGATTCATCCACAAGATGGTCACACGTCTGCCTCTTACCAACCCGCAACTTGGCATTTGCGAGGTTACTTGCTCAAATCATTCGTTTAAGAGCACACTTTCCAGATTTTCCTTTGAAAATTATACGCCTAAACAATACTGGTGAATTTAAGTCCCAAGCCTTTGATGATTATTGTATGTCCATGGGGGTAAGTGTTGAATATTCTGTGGCACATGTACATACACAAAACGGCTTGGCCGAATCATTTATCAAAATAATACAGTTGATAGCTAGGCCATTACTTGTGAGATCAAAACTCCCGATCTCATCTTGAGGACATGCAGTTTTACATGCAGCTGAACAAATTCGCATCAGGCCATCTAGTGAGCATAAATATTCCCTTTCTCAATTACTCACGGCTCATGTGCCAGACATATCCCATCTATAGACATTTGGATGTGCCATTTATGTTCCAATTGCACCACCATAAGGAGAAAAAATGGGACCTCAAATGAGAATGGGAATATATGTTGGATATGATTCTCCCACTATTATTAGATACCTTGAGTCGACCATGGGTGATATGTTTAAGGCCAGGTATGCGGACTGTCATTTTAATGAGTTCAACTATCCAACATTGGGAATGGGAGAAAATAAGCTGGTAAAAGAAATAACATGGAATCAATCATCTCTCTGTTGGCAAGATCCTCGTACTAATGATTGTGACTTAGAAATCCAAAAGATAATACATTTACAACAGCTAACTAATCAATTGCCAGATTCCTTTGCTGAACCAAATAGAGTGACAAAATCATATATACCAGCTTGTAATGCACCAATTTGTATAGATGTCCAGGAAGGACACAATCAAGTTGCTACTGATTCTAAGGCACATGTGAAATGTGGCAGACCAATTGGTTCTAAAGACAATAACCCACAGAAAAATAAGAAAGGTGCTAAGAATGAAACCCTAGTTAAGGAAGCCGTCGAGATTGACAAGCCTGATGTGTCTGACAATGAAGTTCGGGACGCCGAGCCTCAAGGAACTGATGGTCCGGATAATAATGAGATCTCAATAAATTATGTCATGTCTGGAATACAATGGAACAGAAAGAATATCGACATTTATGATATATTTGCATGCAATGTAGCACTTGATGTAATGTATGAGAATGAGGATCATGAACCCACGTCTATAGTAGACTGCACTCAGAGACCAGATTGGCTAAAATGGAAAGAAGCAATAAACATGGAATTAAATGCTTTTAAGAAAAGAAAGGTGATTGGCCATATAATTAAGACACCTTTAGATATGAAACTAGTTGGACACAAATGGGTCTTTGTGAGGAAAAGAAATGAGAAAGGTAAAATAGTGAGATATAAAGCACGGCTTGTAGCACAAGTATTCTCACAGAGACAATGAATAAATTATGAGAAGACATACTCCCATGTGGTGGATGCAACGACTTTCAGATTCTTGATAAGTCTGGCCATAAGAGAGAAATTAGACGTGCGGTTGATGTATGTAGTAATTGCATATATTTATGGTTCATTTGATTATAAAATTTACATGAAACTCCCAGAAGGTATTGAATTTCCGAAAGGGGCAAAAGGTTCTCGAGGAAAGTTGGACAAATCACTTTATGGACTGAAACAGTCAGGTCGGATGTGGTACAATAGGTTAAGTGATTACATAATCATACAGGGCTATAAGAATGATCCAATCAGTCCATGTATTTTCATAAAGAAGTTTGAAAAAAGCTTTGTGATCATTGCAGTATACGTGGATGACCTGAACATACTTGGAACCTCTGGAGAGATTATCCAAACAGTTGAATATCTAAAGAAAGAATTTCAAATGAAAGATTTGGGACAGACCAAATTCTGTTTGGGATTACAACTTGAGTACATTAATAATGTAATCCTTGTGCATCAAATGATATATACAGAAAAGGTACTCAAACATTTTGATATGGACCAATCTCACCCATTGTCTAGCCCCATGGTCGTGAGATCTCTAAATTTGGATAAAGATCAATTTGGTCAGAAGAAGAAGGATGAAGAAGTCCTTGGTCCCGAAATGCCATATCTATGTGCCATAGGAGCTTTGATGGATCTGGCGAGCCACACAATGCCAGATATATGTTTTTCCGTGAATTTGTTATCTAGATTCAGCTCATGCCCGACCCAAAGGCACTGGAACGGGATTAAATACATTTTTTGTTACCTACAAGGAACAAAAGATTTGGGTCTGTTTTACACTAACCAACATCAATACGGTTTGATTGGTTTTGCTGATAGGTTACCTTTTGGATCCACACAATGCTCGGTCTCAAACAGTTTATGTCTTTACGCATGGTGGAACAGCAATCTCCTAGTGGTCCCTGAAGCAGACCATCGTGGATACATCATCCAATC
>KE155752.1:198994-216436 GCA_000411075.1 Sisymbrium irio | reverse complement strand
CTAGCTGCGGGTCACTCCCTCCAGCTGGCCGAGCTTGACCCTGAGCTGCCCTAGCTAGCTGAGCTGGAGTGTCACTATGCTTCCAGCTCCTTTCCGTCCCGTTTACCTCACTTTAACCCTGCCAAAACTCCCATTTTGACCGGTTTGCTTCCCCATAGACCATTGACCTGATTTACTCGAGTTTTTAACCCGGGCAATCTTTTCTTGGCCCTACTTGGCCCATGTTCTGGGACTTAGTGAGATTCGGGGACGTTACAGTTCTCCCCAACTTCCTTCCCCTTGGAGGACTTTGGTGAGCGCAACATCCAAAGGATAGCATCAATGCTCCCAACTTCCCCTTAGAGGAGTTTTGGGGAACACAACATCTTACGGACAGCATTAGTGCTCGCCAACTCCCTCTTTGAGGAGTTCTTACGAGCACAACGCCTTATGGAGAGTATCAGTGCTCACCAACTTCTTCTGGGAAAGATTGGGCAAGCACGACACTATTCTCTGCTAACCAACTTTCTTTATAAAGGAAATTGGCAACCACGACACTATTCTCTGCTAGTCAACTTTCCTTACCAAAGAAATTGGCGAACGTGAAACTATTCTCTGCTAGCCAACTGTTTTTAAAAAGGAAATTGTCAACCTGAATATCATTAAACTGCGAATACACACTCTTATATGCTTTCACAACAAGTCTTGACTGAACCGGCGAATTATGGTTTATTTCGGCAACTTTGGATTATTATTCATGTATTATACATAGCACTATTAGACAGGAAATGATGACCCAAAAAAGATGGCGAGCATGATTCATCAAAACTGGACCGGGCCGAAGATTGTCTGAATTGACAAGACCAAACGACGGCATACTGGAAATATGGACTAAGGACCGAAGCTCAAGCCCATCAAAACATCTAAAATCAGCGAGCTCAAGTATTTTGCAGTGTCCCATAACATTAACAGCTTTTCTCAGCACTAGCACCTCATGATGTCAAGTGTATATATGATATCATGTACTCAGTTTTATTTATCCCAAAGATTCCATACTGTAAGATTATTAAACTTTTACGGATTTTCTTTGTATTTTTTGAAAAGATTAATCAATACGTTACTATTTAGGGTCTATCTTACTAAATACATATGGTACTATTTTAAAATTACACGCACGAATCATTTTGTCGTTTTTGTTTCCTAGCGAGCACTTGAAAGTTGAAACTACATCCCTACTTCTATTCGTTGGAACTTTAGTGGGATCATGTTTGTATTTTCGAAATGCTAGTAAAAGTATGAACTAATTAAGTTGATATTTTCAGCCAAAGTAGGAAAAGATTCTGTTCCAATTGGTCAAAGAAAATCAATCAGATATATTCTTTCTTGATATGTAATGTTCCTGATTTAATTTCTCCGTTATGATTATGTTGGTGAATATCCTCCGATTATGTCCCAAATTGTTATGTCGAAAACATGAATGGTTCGTTGATGGTGAAACTCTTTTAAGGCCAGTGCCACGATTGCTCTCCAAATGTGGCATGTGATCGTCATCGCTGACCCCATTAATATGATTCTTAAACCAATATGAATATATTTTTCTATAACCGAGTTAAATACTAAACGAAAACAAAAATGCAATCCTGAAATGGGTAAAACGCCATATTTTGTTATTTCAAGCGTATGTAGAGACAAAAATATTGACATCAATATTTCAATAGTGGATGTTCGGAAACACTTTTTTTCGTTTGGATCAAAATTCGGAAACGCATATTGCCATCTTAGATCATTTATCTTGATTTTTTACATCAATATAGAACACCATTATGAATTATATATGCTTCATCATTTAAACTAGTGTCCACTTATATCTAGCATAATATGAGGGAGAGAGAGAAGGCTGACCCCTAAGATCTTGGAATCCCTTTGTCATGTGAAGGTAAATGATGCTATCTAATCATTAAAAAAAGGTCAAGTTGCAACTGGCGTGGCCCATCTCCTGCTTCGTGACTAAGTAGCCCTAGCAGTAAGACACATCTATCAAGAGATCACACATATGTTTGTTCCCACAGTAGATGTAGATTACATATTCCTATATCTTGTGCTTTCATCTTATAAACCGCAGATTCCTTTTAAATTCGGATGATGATATACATCAAAATGTCACATTTTCCATTTTTAAAGTATTATATATTTTCAGTTCAAAAACAAGTGACGTGAATTAGGTCTTTCGTATAATATGCTACGTTAGAAAATACCCTCACTTCTAGTGAGACCGAGAAAAACCTATACTCATATTACAACCTGACATTAAAATGTGGGAAATTGTTTATTGGGTCAAACATTGGAGTATGATACCACTGACATTTTAAGGATCAGGGGCTTTCGGTTCAAAATAAAATAAACAAATGAGTATATTAAACAATGTCTATTAATACTAGCTAAGTAAAAATAAATGTCTCCACTTCGCATATGAGATATTTGAACAATCCCACTTTTTCTTGTTGGGATCACATTTCTATATTTACATAGTTACAATTTGGTAGCATCAGCTTAAGGGAATATGCTCAAATGTATGGTGAAAATTGTTAGCACGATCAAGTATTTTGTATCTCGCATAAGCAGCAATTTTTAAGATTCGAGGGATCAGTCGGACCAATGGTTAGCAAAGTTCGTGTGTTTCTTACAAGAAGAGGACGTGACATCGTGTTGGCAAAAAGTGAACATATATTATTAGCAAGCGTGCCATGAGGAGTGCTTCTTATGAAATGTCCCTTTTTCACTCGTTTGTGTTAAAGCGCATGCATTTTCCTAAAGCAAATAAAGCGCCTCTCTTTTTTCTTACACATGTGTAACTTCTTCATGATACCGATCGGGTCCAAGATCTAGCATACATCTAATATGCCGATTGTTTGTCTCTTATACATGGGAATACTGTTGGTTTCGTAAAACTGATTAAAATGTACTTTCAGGATGAACGTGGCCACGTTCTAAAGACAGGGTTTTGGCTTCCCTTATTAGTTAAACCTAAGTTCTATATTGTAGAAGCCTAGAAGGAATCCTCCAAATTATGTACCACTATATTGAACAGTGAGGTAAATTACAAATTATAAAGAAGGAAAAGAACTGCGCGTAATTTTTTGGTGGTTCGTGGTGTAGTATTTTGAATTATTCATATGGCCAAAATTCGAGATTTTCCACTGGGATATCAAATATCAATTGTGGTTGACGATAAACAAGATTACCTAAATTTAGGTCTTTTGGCTTTTAAAATTGTAGGTCCCAATGAGGATTAGTGTGAACTTCAGTCCAAAATCCTCCGGGGTGATATTTATGTATATATAAGGAATAGAGCATACCCAAACCTAATCACCCGAGAGTGCCCAAGATTTTTAGCCTGAGGAAGTTTGTCAGAACGTACCCAAGTGGACTAACCAAATTAGCTAGTTAGACAAGTCTAAGAAGTTTTGTTTGTGTTGTCGAATACTGAATTAGATCCACAATGCTATCTTTAAGAATAGGTGAGTTTTAATTCGTTGATATGTCAAACGTATTGTCAAAGGATGGCTCCAAACAAAAAGAGATTATGGAACAAAGTCTCACAGTTTTATATGGTTATCAGAAAAATAACAAGTGTTGTCCAAAACAAAATCAAATGGAGTTGGAGAAATGTCTTTTTATATTTCAACTTGTACTTTTATATTAAACCCAAATTAGTTGCATTTGGAGTTTCTCGTTCAGTTTTACAGACAGTATAATAGAAAGAAAAAAAGTGGAGAAGTTTGCCTTGTTTTTTTTGGTGGAGAAAAAAGTGGAGAAGTTTGCCTTGTTGTTAAACTGTTTTTATTACAACTTTTTTGCGTTTAACTTTGATTTAACTCTCCTAGATTCAGCACACCTCGATGTGGTATCTTTCTACAAATCTTGCCAATTCACTATTGATCTTTACTGTCTGTTATCATCCAACTAATGCCGCCCTTTTATATATAGACGCTTCACGAGCTTACATGTACATTCTTAATCACGGAAGTGAATGTACATGTTTGTATATACTTTCATTGTTTATATGCTTCATTTATTTTGCTCCGGGCACTGCAATCATTCAATCCTAAATGAACAATAAACAACAAGAAGGACACTATTGTTAATCTGTGAATTTAAGTCATTATATAAATTCTACATATTCGATTATCCGTATTTATGGCGAAGAAAGACGTCCACTGAAATTGGTCTTTAGTTTAGCTAGTTTCCAGTTTCATAAATGCTCCGTGAGTCCATATTTTGTAGGCCAATTAGTACCTCAGCTTTACGTAGCAACAGCTGAATTAAAGCATGCATGATAAATATACCATAAATTAGTATAGCTATCTATATTTACGTATATAAGTAGTTAATATTTTTTAATGTCCACATATATATACACGGCTAAATTGGTTGTAATTTAGAATTTAGAAAGTACATTTTTTGGTTATCAACTTATCACTTTGCATGATTGGTAAAGGCTGTGGAGACTTCGGCAAGCAAAAAATAACCTATTGTATATCCCAAAAATTAAACCAATCAAGTTTTAGCTATCATTTTTTACCTTACACCTTAACAATTTTTTTTTTCTGAATGTCACCAATTTTATACAACCTTTTTCAACCTCTTTTTTTATACGAGGCTGTAGTTTTTCCCCTTTTCTTTATTTTTTCAACGATACAATCACTTCTATTTTCCATTCACACACACACACACACACACACACACACACACGTATATATATATATATATATAATGTTAGTATGGTACATAACTCATTTTATATAAATACACATAAATTACATTTATTTAATAATTTTTATATTAGCATGAATAAATAAGTATTATACATATATTTTTCATTATTCATCGTCTTGAACTAAGTTTTTCATATTCTAACATGATAGTCTAATTTTTGATGGTTTTATAATTATACAATGTATTTATATAGTCATTTTATGCTTTAACTGCTATTGCATTTGTTGGTGAACGATTTATAAATATTATGATAACCCATCCATTTGAATTTCTAAATTATTCGTATCAATCTTTTAACATTTGAACATGCAATATTCACGCTTTGGCAAACTCATGCACCCATCCATGCCCACTTGCAATTAAACTAGTCAAATCCTAACACCACGTATTATATTTTAAAACCAATTTTAAAACCATGCCCACGGAAACTATTAATGCTAATATATGCCGTCAAAATTCAAAAGCAAAATATTTTTCATGTAAGTATATATCTAATCTTCATTTTTCTTTTCTCTTTTTAATTTTATAAAATAGTAGAGGAAGAAAAAATGACAAATAAAATAAAAAAATTTATGAGCTTGGATGCCGATTCACTAAACTTGTAATCCTATGATAATGACGAATTACAGTTCATAGCAGTTCAGCCCACCAAAGCTTAAAAAAAAAAGCTAAAATGAGTTAATCAGAGAAGCTTTGACAAAGATATATATTGGCCATGCGGAAGACTAGTGTCACATAGACAATTGAATTATTACTCTACTGCTCGATATATTATTTTGTTTGTATATGCACATAATGATAACCAGTCGGGCGACCTAACAACCGAGACAAATCTGGAAATGGACCACGAACATTAAAAGCTGCTAAAAAGGAATTAAAAATTAAATTAAGAGGAAGCAATAAAGGAAACATAATGCGAATGGTCCATATGCATGTGAAGCAGTACGGACTAGGGATGCCATGCAGCAATAACACATCCCCTAAACATGCAACTCCCTCCTCTCTGGACCATTCCAAACTTTGTTCTCGCTCTTTTTATGCTTTCTTTCTTAACAAAATCAGTCCAATAATCTCCCTTTACCTATCACTTTGACTATGACGATGAGTCCACCTTTTTTTCATTTTTTTCAGTAGATTTTCTTATGCCGACAACCAGTCCAATAAACACATACGCAATTAGTATCGCCGATTATTTTACGATTGATATTTTACCACTCGAATTACTTATTGTGATTTGTGAAACAGTGGTAACTCAATGGATCACAGCCGGTCATGATAATTGTTGTACCAGAAACAAACAAAAAAATCTTTGTCCCATATATATATGTTTAGACTTGAGACATTTCACATACTTTCTCATACTTTACAATCTAAACTACTTAATTTTGGAAAAAAATTTTAACATTACCGGCCCAAAATACATGTTTGATAGATTTTTACCCAAACCCGATCCTGATCTCTGATGGATGATTGAAAAGTAAAAGAAATCAAGTTACATTAACATAACCATTCAAAACATTATCACGGGGGCCAATTCCAATCGTGACTCGTATGGATCTCATGTCCGTTTTGCTCAAACATTTTTGTAAAAATAAAGGAACGTTATTTTGATTGGCAATATAATTCACATTTACTTAAAAAGGAATCAATTTTGGTAACCATGCAGCTCATGAAAATAAAGAGTACATGTAAATTGTTAAAGTAGGACCCGTCTAATACGTAAATACTTAGAAATTAAAATTTATAATTCACATATATAAAAATAAATAAAAAATTCACATATGTAATCTGTATCCCTTAATTATATTTTATATGAAGACTGTGTATCCATAAATTATATTTTGTAAACCATAATTAGAAAATCCTAAAAACCCTGAGATACAATTACAAAAATCTGAATTAACTGACAATATCCTTGAACTTCGAAAAGAATTCATCCAAAAGAATGAGAAAGAGAAAGGTCCAAAAACAGATCTCAAATCGTATATCACTTAATAATTAAATCAAATAACATCATTTTTCCAATATGTGACTAAATAATATTTACTTATTAGATCATTTTCTTACAAAAAATCATACATGTAAAGTTTGCATCTTAAAGAAAAACTTATATTTAAAACTAATATAATAAAACAGTTTTTAATAACACACAATAACAAACTATTAAGAAAAAGGGAAATTGCTATTTTTAGATTTTTATTTGTTCTAAAATGCAAAAATAAACCCTTTATTAGATTTATTGCAAAAGTAACCACCAAAATGATAAAATTACAGTTAAATCCATTACGACCAAAAAATGGAAATGACATACATATGTAAGCCCCCAGAAAATATGTCGTTGTAATCTTCAAAGTGGAATGAAAATTAATTGAAAATGGTAGACTGATGATGTAGAAGTCTATTCCGTAATTAATATTAAATTTTAACTAAAAAACTATGAAAAATAATTTGATAAAATTATTGATCAAATAATAACCACATAGTCCAAGTGCATCTATATAAAATACAATTATATATAAATAAGACCATTTAAAATATGTAAAGTTGATTAGGCTATAAACATGTTTTTAGGGTTTTGATAAGTAAACTTCTTTGTAAAAACTATTCGGTAGACATCGTTTCGTCATCTAATATTCAATAAGGGATTGTTTATCCCAGCCGATATTTTACTTTAACCGACATTTAACCTAAACTAACCTTATAGATAAGGCGGTCTAGTTTCGTAAACCCTAATTTTTATTTTCCAATATTTGTTGTGATCGCTTTAGCGCTCTCTCTCTCTCTCTCTCTCTCTCTCTCTATCTCTCTATCTCTCTCTCTCTCTCTCTCTCTATCAATCTATCTCTCTATTCACAATTCTGATATATTTCTCCGCTGCGTCTTCTCCGTCTTCTTCCATATTTGTAAGCATTCGCTGTTGATTCTCGTTTGCTATTTGGTTTTAAATGTGTTTCAGGTCATTACTAATATTATTCTTTTTATCTGATTTGGATTGTCTCCAGCGTTCAAACTCAAGAACAGTTAAGTATTCTCCTGCGTTTTTGTACTATTTAACGAATTTGTTCGAAAATATATATTTACTCACTAACGTTTTTTTATTTTTACACATAGGGATGGGGCGGTGATACAGCTATAGTCAGTCATCTAATAGTTATGTGTCTTTGTGGAGTGGTGGTGTACCCGAAGTGACTTCTTTTCCTCGCCGGGTATTTGGAATTCATGATAATTTTTTCTGTGGTTCGGGAACTGTTATTAAATCATTTACTACATATGATAATCCTGATAGAATTTTCTTTAGAGAAAGAAAAAAAAAGTTGCGAGATGGTGTGGTCTGATTTATTTCTTTATATATATTTATTATTTAAGTATAAAAATGTTCTTGTGGTTGTATGTGTTTTTATATGATGGTGACGAGCATATTACCAAATGATGGGATGAAGCTATTACATAGGAATTTCAACCGATAAGAAGTAGAGTTGATGACCAGTCATGTTCAATTATAGCATTCAAAGAAAAATAAGATATTATTTGGGTTGAGGCGGACATATATAAGCTGAAAGCACAGGTGATGAAGCTACTCCTGCCCAAGCCTCGTAGACATGGGAAGGTAGAGAAAGTGTTACTCGCCGGTATAATCATCGTAGTCCTGATTATCGTAATCTACGTTTGACTTTGCTGTCATAGATCTTTGGGTTAAGATTTATAATATGTGAACTTTGATCTTTCATATGTTTGAAATGGTGTATTTATGTATGTAATGAACTGTTGTATCATATTTGATAATATGTTATAGACTTCTAGTGTTTACGTATGACTTCACTGATATAAACATAAATACGAGAGTCAAAAAGAAAGTTGAAATTTGAAGTTGATTTCGACTGTAGACTTCTAAATGAGTTTGAAATTTGATGTAGACTTCTAAAGAAGTTTGAAATTGAATTAAAATAATATCTGTAATATGTTGTAGATTTCAAGGGTAGACTTATTCTGAAATTTGAAATTCAAATTAATGTTAACATTAAAAATAATTATATACTATAATATTGTTGTTAATGAAGGCCTCAAATAATCTTTTATTAATCAATGACGGTTGAAAATAAAATTAAAAGAATATGTTAGTTTAAAATTAAATGACATGATAGAAAGTATAATGATGACAAATGATGACTAATTTGGATTCTCAAACAGTCATTTCAAATGTCACCGTATAGTAGCCTATGAAGTAATCTACAATTGAACGTCTCGAGACATGACTTAAAAGGCAAGTTATGTAGTTATCAAGATAGACATTCGATAAAGTATCTCTGCAGAAGTCTCATGGTGAAGTCTCCCAATGAAGTTAATGAGTAACTGCCACATGTGAAAACGTTTTAGTTTTGAGATGAATTCAATGTACCGCTTCATTATAACCGCCTTGTTTATATAACTCTACTCATGTTCCTTCTCACTTCTCCATGTTTATCTCTACAAACAAATAAAAAAATACCAAATCGATTCATTACTCAAAAATCTGTACACCTTTTTCTATAAAATAAGATGTAACAATCATACAACTTCTTCGCTGATGCCAACAGAACAACAACCTACTGGAGATTCAAAGTGAAAATTCTCCGAGCGTACTCGTTTTTCATCACATGTGTTGGTCGCTATTGGTCGTACGTGATAGAACGAGAATGTAACAAAAACTTATTTTTATTTCTTTGTCATTAATCATATAACTGTAAATATCTGTCTATGTATCTCCACATCACAGGGAACTAAGATGGAGATGTGCATTCCTCCATCGTTTGAATCATCATATGATGGATTAGAGAAAGAAGAAAGGAAGTGGATTGAAGTCGATAAGGTTGAGGTGACCTTACCAGTGCCAGGTTTTAAACTTATCCCTTTTAAGCTACATCCTTGATGTCTGTCGCCATATTCATATAAGGAAGATCGACCATATCAACAACAAACATTTCACGGTCTTCGTCAATACTTAGTACATTCGTGATCGCAGTACAAATAGAGAAATTTTCATTGGTAAACTTCTTTTGAATTCCATAATATTACCAACCTAACTTGCTGATAATATAAAATATCTTGTAAATACTATGGATGCGGTTTTTCGAACTGGGCCCATTCATGTTGATGTCGAGGACCCTTCTAAAACCACCAATGTTTTTTACATCAGCAATATCAGGTAAGAATATTCGTAAACATATTAGTATCTTATTTTACTTTCTTATGATTTTCATATTTTTAACTTTAGGGGAAAGAAGATAAGGTGTATCGATTATGGTATACTCACTCATAAGTTCGAGAAAGTTTTCTCAAAGTGCAGGGGTGAACTTTTTATCGCTGCCGTTCTGAAATTGTGGAGGATTCAACGATATGGATGCAAGTATTTATTCGTGCATGCCATGTATTGTGTAAAAAAAACGTATCCATTTTAAAAGCTTTTTATTTGAACAGCCAGCGACGACGACTGCTGGGTTGAGAGTCATGAAAGTTTATCGTACGTCTTGTTCAATCCAAAAGTTGGTGAGGTTGAAGACTTGAGGGACGAACTTGAGCCCGACGACCCATTTGTTACCAAACACAATGCACATGCCTCGTCACAATGTGTAGATTTCGATGGGCTGGATAAAACTAAAAAAAAAAAAGTTAATTGGCATTTAAATACTTCTTTTAATCTGTATTAAACATTAATTTTATTTCTGTTGTGTAAATCTTATTTAACTTCTTATCACTTTTGTTCATGTCTGATTTATTTTGAATAATCTTTCCTTTTTCATTTTCCATCTGTTTGATTATTCATTAATGGGTATCTAAAACATTTAAATTAATTTTATGTAGTTGACTTCGTTTCGAAGTACAATATAACTCTTTCAAAACTAAGCTAAATTTGAAAATATGAGGGATCATCTCGAAGTATAAACATTTTAATCAATTATAAAACGCAGACTTCGTATCGAAGTCTTCCACCGACACCGAAGTACATACTTATTTAATAGATTGTATTGATGTGACGAGATAAAGGGAACTAACAAATCACTTTACGAAATCTACTGAGAAGTCTTTCTGGAAAGTCTACATGAATTAAACTGAATTGATTGATTTGACTGGGTTAAGTAAGTTCGAGAAGTGTACCATATAAGTATTCTTTATTGTATATGTATATTACACTGATTTGATTGATCTGACGTTAACATGAGGCAAGATGTTTAAATTGTCGTGGATAGGTGGGAAAATCTAGTATTATAATTAATAGGCAGGAAAAAGTTTTATTAATTATAATGAACCGGTTCTATTTATAATCAATATATTTTTAAATAACCGGATTGTGAATACTAGACCAAAATTTATTCCAAAAGAAAAAATTAAACCAACTTATTTTCCAACAAATGTAAACAAAACTCTATTTCCTGAGTCTGTCTTTTTGGAAATATTGTTTGTTTTAACTGTCTGAACAAAACCGGTTTTTGTTTGAATTATTACAACCACATACTTCTTTACTGTGTGCGTCCTTTTCTTTTCCCTTTCTTTATTCCGGGGTGGACCAATTTTCTTACATCCCTTATTCATTTATTTTTTATAGATCTCGTCGAACCATGTCGTCTTCAACGCTGTGGGTAGTCCGTCTTCTTCAATATAACCCATTACGTATTCAGTCGTCACACATGTTTCTGTTTTTGAATTATTATAACTTCATTTGCGATTGTATTATTGTTAAGTTTCGTTTTACACCACCGTACATCGAGAAGACTGTTCGCCGCCGTCGAAGGCCCATAATAAACATCCTTATTTATAAGGTAGGTGACAATGAACACTCCTCTCTTCGGCTTAACTTGTACACTTTATAAGTACACTTCATAAGAAGACTTCTAAGATATACTCAATAGATAGACTTCATAGACAGACTTCATAGATAAACTTCGTTTATAGACTCCACGCAAATACTTTATTTATAGACTTCATAAGTAAACTTCATTTGCTTATTCCAATTTTGTCTTCCTCTCTCCTTTAACTGTTTAAATGCATAATATTATGCAGAATAGATGTTGAATTTCCCGAAGGTTGTTTACGAAGGGTGAGGAACCCATTCCCACAAAGACCATCGGCTATTACATCAATAACACGAAGTTCTTTGCTGCATTGTAAGCAGCTTTTGAAGAAGATGAATGGCAGGAGATCCATAACTCCAGGCTTGGTGTCTTCCTACAGTTCAACTGGATAAATTTTGAATGGACATCGAGACTGCTTCATTTCATGCTTGGGCTTCAGCTGGTCTGTAACAAGAAGTATGAGATATGGAGTCTTATGGACGCTCACCCAATAAGGTTTTCATTGAACATGTTTGAATACATCACCAAACTAAATTGTGTCCATGCCGAGTCATTGGAGCAGCTAGAAGTCAAAATGGCAGAAGTGTTGGAAGACTTCTTAATGAATCCCTTGGTAGGAATGGACTATTTTGTGGTCGTATGTAAATGATCTCGATCTGAGGTTGATCAGACCAAGCTGGTGGATCGAAGAGACCGTCAAGGGTTGCGGATTGTCCCTTGGTATTCTCAACTTCAACAATCAAAGAAGTAACCCTTGACAAAGATCGGTTGAAGGTTTGTTACTTTGGAAGTAACCCTTGCCAAATCAATGAATTGTTCAAACTAAGAATAAGGAGATTTCCTCTCACGAAAAGATTGATAAAAACACTGGATGATCCTTATTCAAATGAAACCAAAGAGTACATATAGATTTCACAGAAGTTTAAGTCAAAGAAATACATGTTTTTGTGGAATTCATAAGTCCAGAAAATGGAAAAGAAGACTAGAAATGAATTCTCAGTCAAATGACCCTTCGGTGAACATGCTGTCTTGACTGACCCTTCGGCTACTGTAGAATGGCGCAGACATGGTTTTGCCCCGGGTTTGGTTCTCGACGGATGGTGCAAACATAAGTTCCTTCTGCTCCAGAAAACTCCTTCCGAGCGAACTTAAATAATTCACGTTCAATCATCATCATAAGGTTGGAAATGCGAGTCTTGAAGTTTTGCTCGGTATAAAAGTCCAACCGGTCGAGCAAATTGGTCTCGCTGGATTTTAGCCCGATGTACGGGTGACTGTGCCGGGCTAAGAATGAAGCATCGTGAGCAAATCAAGTTCTGTCACGACCATGGTTCTTGCTGGGTGAAATGGGTCGAGAAAGGTCACGGTTGGGTCGAGGGATTCAAACTTCAGGTCGTGAGTTCAGCCTTAACCTCGATCCGAGCTGTGTCGGGTCCAGTCGGAACACAGCACGATCGGAATGGTCCATTCCTCGGGCAAACATATGATCCTCTTGTGCAAACTCGATTCCGTCATGATCCAAGTTCCGTCCAGCTTCATCTGATCCTCCAACTCCAGTTTGACTTGGTGCATCCAGGCCCGGTTCATGTTGTTCCTCTTCGTCCGAGCTATCTGTGGGGCCTGGGTCATGATTTCTACCTCAAAATCTATCACTTCTGGGAGAAGTTTGGTGTCAGAATAGATATTGGTCCGAGAATTGACAATCTAACATAAGCATGTAAGTCTGCTGACACTTGGGATAGGAACGATCGTATTAGGTTGGGTTATTTAGCTATCTAATAAAAGGATTTGTCCACAAATCTGGATCATCTGCAACATAAGGAGATAGGTCGGAAACATTAAAACTGGAAGAAATATCATACTTACCTTGAAGGTCCAGCTGATAGGCATTGTCGTGAAGCTTCTGGATCACCGTGAATGGTCCATCCTTTCTGGGAAATAGCTTAGATTTTCTTTCTTCCAGAAAATGTTCCTTTCTTAGGTGAATCCATACAAGATCGCCAGGTTGAAAGAGCACTTGGTGCCGGCCTTTTGATCGCATATTTTTCATATTGCCGAGTTCTTGCCTCTATGTTGGATCGCACCTTAGATCAAATAGGAGATAAAGGATGAATCCCATAAACTATACTGGTTCTTTCACTCAAAGGCAATGGGATTAGATAAAGAGGAGATAACGGATTAAACCCATAAACTATCTCAAAAGGAGAATGCTTTGTAGCTGAATGAACACAATGATTATAAGCAAACTCAACATGTGGTAAATGATCTTCCCAAGTTCTAAGGTTTTTGCTAACTAATGACCTAAGCAAAGCTGATAGTGTCCTATTTTGCTACTTCAGTTTGACAATCGATCTGAGGATGACAAGTAGTAGAGAACAAGAGCTTGGTACCTAGTTTAGTCCACAAAGTTTTCCAAAAGTAGCTTAAGAACTTAGCATCCCGATAAGAAACTATCGTCCTAGGCATTCCATAGAGTCTAACAATTTCCTTAAAGAACATATCAGCAATGTTGGATGCATCATTAGTTTTCAAGCATGGTATAAAGTGGGCCATTTTTGAAAATCGGTCTACAACAACAAAGATCGGTCCTTACTGTGCGAGACTTAGGCGATCTTAAAACGAAATCCATCGAAAGATCGGTCCATGGATGATGAGGGATTGGAAGAGCAGAGTACAAACCTTGCGAGGTATTTTTGGACTTAGCCTCTTTGCATGTCACACATCGGCTACATATTCGTTTCACGTCCTTCCTTAGGCCTGACCAATAAAAATGATCCCGAAGTACTTTCAAGGTTTTGGCTGGTCCAAAGTGACCCATCAGTCCTCCTCCATGAGCTTCCCTGGTAAACACTTCCCTCAAAGAACAGTGAGGCACACACAGGCGATTTTCATAAAAGAGATATCCTTCCGAAATGAAAAACTTCCCATAAGCGTGTCCAGAAAAAGAAATGAATGGTTCCCTAAAGTCTGAATCTGATTCATACAATCCTTTTATAAAATCAAATCCCAAAAGCTTGGTTCCAAGAGAAGAAAGAAGAGTGTACCTTCGAGATAGTGCATCAGCCACTATGTTCTCTTTACCTTGCTTATACTTAATGACATAGGGAAAAGTCTCGATGAATTCAACCCACGTGCATGACGTTTTTTCAGCTTTTGCTGTCCTTCGAGATGCCTCAGTGACTGATGATCTGTGTGAATGACGAATTCTTTAGGCCACAAATAGTGTTGCCATGTCTGGAGGGCCGTCACCAATGCATACAATTCTTTATCGTAGGTGGGATTGTTGAGAGTTTCCCCACCAAGTTTTTCACTGAAGAATGCAATTGGCTTTCCTTCCTGCATCAAAACGGCACCAATGCCCACACCAGATGCATCACATTCTATTTCAAAAGTTTTGGTAAAGTCAGGAAGAACAAGTAAAGGAGTTTGGGTTAACTTCCCTTTCAAATTTTGGAAAGCATCTTCTTGAGCCTGCTCCCACTTGAATCCCACATTCTTTTTGATGACCTCAGTGAGAGGAGCCGCAATAGTGCTGAAGTTCTGAACAAAGCGTCTGTAGAAACCAGCCAATCCATGAAAAATCCAGATCTCACTTACGGTTTTTGGGCTTGGCCATTCCTTAATAGCCTTGACCTTCTCCTTGTCAACTAGAATGCCCTCTGATCCTACAACAAAACCCAAGAAAACCAAGTGAGCTGCTCCAAAAGTAGATTTCTGTTCATTGGCAAACAATCGTTCTTTCCTAAGGATTTCTAACACTTTTTCTAGATGCTCAGCATGATCTGTCATATTCTTGTTATGGATCAAAATGTCATCAAAGTACACAACAACAAATTCACCTATGTATGCTCTAAGAACATGATTCATTAATCGCATAAAAGTGCTGGGAGCATTTGTCAAACCAAATGGCGTCACAAGCCATTCAAAAAGTCCATATTTGGTTTTAAACGCGGTTTTCCATTCATCTCCTTCCTTCATCCTAATCTGATGGTAAAAACTTCTAAGATCGATTTTAGAAAACACCCCGACCCATGCAATTCGTCTAACATGTCATCTAAACAGGAAATGGGATGGCGATACTTAACTGTGATGTTGTTAATGTCATGGCAGTCAACACATATCCTCCATGTGTCATCCTTCTTTGGTACCAACAAAACAGGCACATCACAGGGACTAAGGCTTTCCCGGATATAGCCTTTGGTCATTATATCATCGACCTGTCGCTGAAGTTCTTTGGTCTCAACCGGGTTGGTTCTGTAAGCGGGACGGTTTGGAAGAGAATCTCCGGGCACCAGGTCAATTTGGTGTTCAATTCCTTGAATGGGAGGTAATCCGCTTGAAGTCTCTTCAGAGAACACGTCCTTATAACTGTCCATCAAATGTCTAAGTTCACTCGGCAGCTCCGGTGGCAAATCAGTGGTCATTAATGATTCCTTAAACATAAGAAGGATGTATGATGGTTGAGAGAACAAGGTTTTCTTTACCTGGCTGGCGTTGAGATAGAAGTTGGATTTAGTAGACGAGGTCTTTGAAGTTCCAACTTGTTTTTCCTTTTCACGGCTTTGTCGAAGTTGAAGTTGATCTTGGTGTACTTCGGCCGGAGTCAAAGGTACAAGAGTGATCTTCTTGCCTTGATGCTCAACATGTGCTGGTTGATATGCCATCGTGCACAGCCCTTTTGTCAAATTGCCAAGGCCGTCCTAGCAAAGACTGGCATCGATTGGCAACACATTGCACACGATCTCATCTTGGTATCGGCCAATGGTAATTGGCACCGTGACTTGTTCGCGAACATGCTGAACCCCATCTTCATTTAGCCACTCAAGCATAAACGGTCGTGGATGTGGCCGTACCTTCAATCCAAGTTTCCTAAGAAGAACATCACTAGCAACGTTACTGAAACTCCCACCATCAATAATCAAAAAACAAATTTTATCATTAACATAGCAACGAGAATGAAAGAGATTCTCCCTTTGTTCTTTTTCATTGGCCTTTGGTTGAGCACTAAGAGATCGCATGGTTATGAGAAGGTTGCCTTGAGCCTGATATTCATAGGGTTATTCTTCCGGTCCTTGGTCAAATATTGGCCCCTCTTCACGGTTTAGCTCGCCTTCGTCCTCAGATTCTACCTCTCCATTGTCTTGTAGAATCATCACCTTCTGGTTAGGACACTTGTTAGCATAATGTCCAAGTCCATGACACTTGAAATACCTGATGTCTCTGGCTCTTCTCGTGAGTTCCACGGCTTTTGGTTTATCAAAACGAGAAGCTTGGTTAGTTTTCGACTCAGAACTAGATTCCAGGCTGTGTCGGGTCCAGTCGGAACACTGCACGATCAGAACGGTCCATTCCTCTGGCAAACGTATGATCCTCTCGTGCAAACTCGATTCCGTCACGATCCAAGTTCCGTCCAGCTTCTTCTGATCCTCCAGCTCCAGTTTGACTCGGTGCATCCAGGCCCGGTTCATGTTGTTCCTCTTCGTCCGAGCTATCTGTGGGGCCTTGGTCACGATTTCTACCGCGGAATCTATCACTTCTGGGAGAAGCTTGGTGTTAGAATAGATATTGGTCCGAGCAGTGATGATCTAACATAAACATGTAAGTTTGCTGACACTTGGGATAGAAACGATCGTATTAGGTTGGGTTATTTAGCTATCTACGCTGGTTTTATAGAAGTTAAGAAACCCTCAATGTCCACAAGTGTTAAAATGGCTAGGTTATTCATGGATTTAAATGCATTTCAGAACTATCTTTGGGGAAGAGTTGCTTTCAAGAACCCCATGCAATCTGTTAAGGAAAAAGACTTAACGAAGACATACACCCTGGACGATATTGTTAAGCTCTCTAAATTTAGGTATAT